>JAPJBO010000203.1:0-289745 GCA_030068145.1 Diplonema papillatum | reverse complement strand
AATAGGTAGCATTTGTTGCGACTGTGTGAGAATGGTAGCATTTGTTGCAACCGTGTGAGAATGGTAAGAATTGTTGAAAAAGTGTGAGAATGGTGGTTTACCCCGTGATAATGGGAATTAGCCCGTCTCACGCGCGTCTCACGTGTGCACAAGGTCGAACAGCTTAGGTTTTAGGTTCAAGTTTTGGGTTCTTTTGGTTCCCGGTTTTGGCACCATTTGGGTCCAAGTTTTGGGTCCTTTCAAGTTGCGGCCCCTTCGCCAGGCTGACGTTGCACGCATTTTCTGCGGAGCAAAAACTCTCGCCATTTTCACCGCCCCCTGCCAGCTTCGACCATACCTTTTCTTTGCAGCTTTCTAGTATGATTCAAATCGGACTGGCTGCTGTGGTGTCTCGAGGTCGCTGGTTCTGAAGAGGCTATCGGACAGAAATCGTAAGAAGAAGTGGAAGTTGTACTACAGAACTGTAGAACGGGTCTGTCACCCGCGCGAAGTGAATTATGCACGAATCTGTGCATAATTCCTACTACCACCGGGACAAGCGGGTCGGCCGCGGGACCACCGAACGGTGAACGCGCAAGCAACATGGACGGACGGCGCCTTGCTCCCAGCGGAAGCGCGACGCGCGACGCGACGACGAGCAAGCAGGGGGAAGCGCCCGCAAGAAGCCGAGGCCGCAGCAGCCGCCTGCGAACGAGAAGCAGGTGGCCGCCCACGAACCCACTGTTACCCAGCTCGTCTCCGCCGCGGCTCTGTCCGCGGCTCCGAAGCGGAGCCGCGGAGACGAGCAGGTGAAACAAAACACAGGGGAGTCGAGATCTCGGCCGCGGGGACAGTGGGAGAAAAGGAAGTGCGCCGAATCATCTGGTGGTTCCTCGAGCTCGTCGTCAAACTGCACATCGGGACGTGAAGCGCGCACCGGAGACAAACAGTACGCGGGGCAATAAGCGACCGTGCAGTCTTCACAGGCATCGTCACAGATTGCCTACTACTACAGAGTCGGTTTGTGGCTACTTTGTGCCCGCCACAAAACGAGCCAAGGTTTGTGGCTACTTTGTGGTTAGATGGCCCAAAATGCGGCTGACAGCTATGCCCAGTGACAGCCCATTGTCCGTCGTCCAAAATGTGGGTGTCACAGCCACAATGCAGCGGAAGGTCTGAAGGTCGTGAGTTCGAGTCCTGCATGCACTTTTTCGGGGACGAACCCTGCAAGTGACACTTTTTGAGGCACCGAATGGGCAAATCTAAGAAAACCGTGCTGTAATGGGCACTCGAAAACACCGAATGGGCAAATCTAAGAAAACCGTGCTGTAATGGGCAAATCTAACAAAACCGTGCTGTAATGGGCACCAGCCGGGGCAAATACCATTCTCACACAAAAAAACAAATTTTTACCGTTCTCACACAAGTTTCAACAAACCTTACCATTCTCACACGGTCGCAACAAATTTTACCATTCTCACACAAGCTCCGACAAATGTTACCATTCTCACACAGTCGCAACAAATGCTACCATTCTCACGGGACAATTCCCATTATAGTACACTTCCTTATGTTTGTGCCCATTCTCGAACACTCTTTAACTTTTTGCCCATTCTCGAACACTCGCTAACTTTTTGCCCATTCTCGAACACTTTTTAACTTTTTGCCCATTCTCGGTAACTTTGTGCCCATTCTCGAACACTATTTAACTTTTTGCCCATTCTCGAACACTCGCTAACTTTTTGCCCATTCTCGAACACTTTTTAACTTTTTGCCCATTCTCGAACATTCATCTTTTCATCGCCTTTTCTGGGAATTCTACCTTTTTGTCCATGATAGAATTGGCTATTCGGAGTTTAGCAGCGATTACAGTTTAGCGGGTCACTCAACAGCTCAGTCGCAACGACTGTCCAGGTCTTGTGACCCTGGATGGCATTTTCCCCCGTTCCCCACCGTGAATTCACGGTGGGTATGTTTTTCTATCAGAAAAAGCCAAAAAAACGCGAAAGGACGGTGCTACGGCATGATTCGGCAACCGCTGCTAAACGTGCAAGCTGAAGTGCATGCTAATCCATGTGGTTCATGTACTTAAAAGAACTCAATGCTAAACGAACATGACGTGGGCGGCATAGAGAGAGTACGACAACTCTATGGCACCATAAAGTCCAGAAAAACCATGGTGAAGAAAGAAAACCAAAAATACCGTCATTTAAAGGCATGAAAAGACGCTGAAAGTAAATAATGTTGTCGACAACTAAAAGCAAAAGAATAAACCAAAACTACGCATTTCTTTCTACCGATCTACCACATGGGTCTCGTTAGAGCTACCAGTGGAGGATTTGGCAAAACATTGATGCACTTCTTCGGAACTGCTATCAAATGTCCTCAAAAGCCACGTGGCGGAACAGAAAGTTCTGACGACGTGCCTCACCATCCGCTCTGTGGACGGAAGTGAGAAAACTGACAACACGCTAAATAGCTTCTTTGATAGAAGTCTTTGCAAATATCTACCACACGATACGTCCGATTTGCCAGTTGACCAAAAATTGAAATGTGTCTACAACCGGCAGCCGGGACTTACTTAATTTTGCGCAAACATTTATGTTAGCCAACGGACCGGCAACCGGGAAAGGAAAACAAAAAAGTGGGAAAAAAACAAACAATCAGCGTCTACAACCGAAAGCCGGGACTTACTTTATTTGCGCAAACATTTATGTTAGCCAATGGACCGGTGAAGGTGAAAGGCGAGCGACAGGGAAAAAGGAAAAGAAACCACGAGTCTAACCGACAGCCGGGACATACTTTAATTTGTGCAAACATTTATGTTAGCCAATGGGCCGGCAAACTGGAAAGGCAAGTGAACAAGAGGGTGTTACCACGTATTTTCTATCAGAAAAAGCCAAAAAAACGCGAAAGGACGGTGCTACGGCATGATTCGGCAACCGCTGCTAAACGGTTGTTAAGTGGTTCATGTACTTAAAAGAACTCAATGCTAAACGCAACAAGAAGAAGAGGCCCTCCTCACCCACCCAGGTGGGTGTACAGCGGGAAACGCCAGTAGGAAAGCGAGCGGCGCGAGCGGCGCGAGCGGCGCGAGCGCCGCTCGCGGCAACTAAAAAGGAGACGGCGACGACCGCACGGGCGACCAAGAGGCCGCCACCAACACCAGGAACCAGCGAACGACCAGCGCTGAAGAAGAGGGTGCTCGGCACCCCGAAGGAAGGCCTGATCGCCGGCCGCAAGCGGAAGAAGACGAAGGCGACCACCCCCGACTCAGGGGTGCAACGAAGGAAGAAGAAGGTACCGAGGGCAAGCAGCTCTCAGAAACGACCGGGGACCACGGGCACACCAATGCCCTCGAAAGTGAAAAACGGACACACGTGCCCGCCCTCGTACTCGCCGACTCAGTCTCTGGAATCGCAAGAAAGCCAAACCCCGCTAGCTCCACAAATGCTCGACCTTGACGACGCAATGGCAGGTGACGACGTCATCCGATAACCTGACTTTCAAGGCAGTGCATGTTAATCCACGTGGTTCATGTACTTAAAAGAACTCAATGCTAAACGAACATGACGTGGGCGGCATAGAGAGAGTACGACAACTCTATGGCACCATAAAGTCCAGAAAAACCATGGTGAAGAAAGAAAACCAAAAATACCGTCATTTAAAGGCATGAAAAGACGCTGAAAGTAAATAATGTTGTCGACAACTAAAAGCAAAAGAATAAACCAAAACTACGCATTTCTTTTTTTTGGAGCGCGGCTTATCCTTGACACTTTTTTTTTTTTTTTGGAGCGCGCGTTTTTTGTAACACCCGGAGGTTTTTAGGGGGTCCTCCGAGTTTTTTTATTTTTTATGGTTTTGTGTTCCTTGTGGTACTTTTCTATTTTTTTTAGCGTTTATTGTGGTTTTTTTTCTTTGGACTTTGGATCTGGCCGAGGCCACGAGGCAGCTGGATCTGGCAGCTGAGCAGCGACACTGGTCCTGGCGTAGCAGCTGTGGACCAGTGTGGTTGACCGTCACGTTCCCGGTGCGGCCTTCAGTTTCTGGTGATGTATCTGGTCCGATTCTGGACGTCGTGTTTCGAGCTCAGTTTTTGGTTTTGACTTTTTGAGCGTTTTTTGCACTTGAAGAAGACTCATGTTATGATGATGACTGTAGCGCAGTAGGCGGGTATTTTGAAAGACAGCAAAGTTACGGCCTTCACAGGACACAAGCGGGACAGTAGTCTGTGTCACAAGAACTGCAGTGCCAGTGCTGCTGGGCCGCATCGCACCCAGGTCCGGGCTTGCTGTTTACACAGCCGAAGCTATCGCACCACCACATGCCCGGCCCCGGCAAGATGGCCTCTGCAAGAAATCGGAAGCAGGCACACATATGTCCTGGTTCCACCCGAGCCTGAGGAGGACGAGGACGAGCCCGCATCGTGCCGTCGGATTCCGACTCGGTTTCCGAGCTTCCACTGGCAGACCGCTTGCGCTTCCGTTTCGGTGCAGGTTTTGCTGCGGACTTCTTGGCCGCGAGCTTTCTGACCCTGGGCCCTGTACGTCCCGTACCGCGGGCCTGGGCTGCAGCTTGTGGCTCACGACCTGCAAGCTCTTCATCTGTCACTGTGCAGCTGTTTCGGTTGTGGCTTTCGCCACCACACCGGCCGCACCGAATGGTCGAGCTTCGCCGGCGGCGTCTGTTCCCGCGGTTCGCCTCTGTCGCTGCTGCCCCTGCAGACTCCCTGCGTCGTTCCACCCCCTCACCACGATTGCGGCCGACGGCATTGGCAGGCGGCAACGTGTTGTCCATTTGCCACGTGGATCGAAGTGGGGGGCGAACACCGTGCATGTACCCCGATCGATAGGCGCCGTATCGGAGGCAATCGTCGATCAAGGTACAGGCATCTGTACCAACCGCAAGCAGAACGCAGCAGATATGGGCACAAGGGATAGGCAACAACTTCGCCTTGGTGCACGTGCAACTGTATCGGGGCACCCGTGCCGAGGGGGTGTCAACACGGAAGTTGTGCCCATTTTCATCGGACACATTGTGCATGTGGCCTCCCTCCAGGTTGAAACCCGTGGCGGTTTGTGTCAAGCCAACCGCCCTGTCGCAGTTGGCGTTGACGTGCATAAGGGCTACAGGCAGAATGGTGCGGGCGTGGATGTTTGCCTCCTTCTGATTCTTTTCGAAGAAGAAGCTCACCTTCCGCCAGTACTTGTCGAACAGCGACAAGACATTCGTCTTTCGTGCCTCCAACAGGGAGCTGTTGAGGGACTCCGACGCGTTCGAACAGTAATGGGCTTGGTCGCCCGTTTTAGACAACGCCCGGGTAGTCCCTTCTGGCACATGCACATCAGCCCACGTTGCCTGCGATGCCAGAATATACTCCAAAAAAGCTTCGGCTTTCTCAGGTTGGCACCGGCGAACTGCTTCAACTCGCTTGTTGAAGATCTCCTCGTTTTCTGCCTTCGCGAGGGCGAAGACGTAGCCGTCGAAGTCACGACACTTCATGTGGCTTCTGACGTTGTCACGGAGATGGAACACACAATTCAGGTGGTGCACACCAGGGAGCACTTCTCGAATCACGCCGTCGAGTCCAGTGCGCCGATCTGTCACCACTGTCTTCCCCTCCAGAGACCCGAAAGCACCGACCACGTGCTGTAAAAAAAAACGCCAGGCGTCGTTGCATTCATGAATGAAGGGGAAGACCCCCAGCGCGAGTGGCATGATGCAGGACTCGGCGTCTACTGCACTAAGGGCAAGTAGGTGCCCCTTCACTTCCCCCTTCAGGAAGGCGCCGTCCATCGTGAGGAATTTCAGGTCCAAACTTTGGAACGCAGAAATGCTGCATGATAGAGCCAAAAATGCGTGGTGGAAATGTCCATCCACACGATGCACGTGGGCCACTGTTCCCGGATTCTCCTCCGAAAGGTGCCCGAAGAAGTCCGCAAGCTTCTTGTAGGATTCGCTTGTGGAGCCAAAAACTTGTTCCTCCACCAGCGAGATTGCAGACCTTGCAACCTTAACAGACACTGCAATGCCGGTCTGCAGCTGGAACACCTTTGCAAGCGTCTTGGCATTAACCAGCGTCTCGGAAACGAGTTGATGCATTTCGTGGGCCACGGCTTTGCGCATACCCTTCGTCTTTCCTTGGCCCACTGCTTGGCATGTGTGATCGACGTAGTCGATGCACTTCCAGGCTCCTGCTTCTTGGTGTGTGGGACGAAGAGACAAAAAAAATGCACACGCGTCGCCCCCAGCCTCCGTCAGGTAACACCGGTAGTAGCAGCCGGTCTTATTCCTGTTCTCCTGGTAAACCGTCTTTCCCGAGGCATTTGCTTCGAGTTTCACCGCGAGAACAGCCGCGCTCACTGATTCGAAGACGGTACCCTTGGCAACTTCAGGCCGCAGCTTGGGCGGCATTTTCACTTGGGTTCTTGTTTTTCTTCTGCTTTGTGGTTGCTTCAACGTTCTAATCTAAGCAATCTTTGCAAACAAACGAGTGACATAAGGTGGCCGCTTGAGCGGCGCCAATCCGAGCGCACACAGCAGCAGTGACGCGTCGGCAGTATTTGCACTTCAGCCTGGGCTGGTCGCCACACGGTTGCCACGTGTGGCCCACATTTGCCACACGAAAATGAAAAAGTCGTGTGGCGGATGTGGCGAATTTTTTCGGTTTTTTTTCCCTCCTGAAAACCGGCCGCAATTGCCGTATAACCACCATATCCCCCTTTTTTTGTGTTTTTTTTGGAGTTTTTTTGGGATTTTTACGACAGGTACCCGATCCCAGCCAGTACAAGCTGCTTTGTGGCCCTGTACTGCAGTAACCAGTTCTGTTAACATCTGGTGAATGTCGCCGTGAAGCAACTCACTCACTCGCACAGAAAACGGGTGAAAACCCAGGTTCTTGTGTCGTTGGGATGAAAATTATGCATCGAGTGCAGGAACAGGTCCAGTTACAGGACGCCATCCAGCCTGGCGGAGTCAACTTACTCGAGGAACAGGGACGACACTCTGAGTCTTGGGGACGTTTCTCAACCGTTGTCAGTCGGCGTTGACGCTGCTTCTGCGATGTGTGCAGCTGCAGCGGGGCCGAAACCACGTGCAAGTTTGAGGTCGAACTACGGCAACTCGAAGTGCGGGAACAGTTGGGTATGTGCAAGCTCCGTGTGTTTACGTGCCTGGTGTGGTAACGGTCGTCGGACTCGAAGGGATGACAACCCTGCCGGAGGGGGCAACACCCCTGCCGCGGCGGCGGCGAGGAGACGACTCTCACCGCGCCAGCACCGACCGCGCGAGGGACGAACCCCTCAGCCGGGGTTCCTGCGCGAAGCACGGCCTTCCCACGGGCAAGGAACCACCCCTCGGTGGACACCCACCCGGGCCACCGCAAGAGAGGACAGCATCCAGCTGCCAGGGGCCAGCACGCGAGGGGATGATGCCCACTGGCCGTCGGTCACGACCACCGTTTAGCGTCCAGTTTTCAAGAAAGTAGACGGAGCAGCCGCAGGCTTGCCTTTCCCGGTTGTTGAATAAGCCTTATTATTATAAGGCCGCACCACAGCATTCGGGCGTTAAACACCTCAGACACTGACACGTGACTGAGTCACGCAGTGGTTGGCCACTGGTTGTCGTCAGGTGGGTCACTGGGTTAGTGGGTGTTCGTTGTGGACCCAATCAATGGGTCAATGCGGTATACATCTCTCGCGGGGCTGAGGGAGCTTGCGCAACTCCAATGTCCACTTCGAGCATAGGTCGAGCTTCGACCCGAAGTTGTGCGTGACCGGCGTGACGTAAACGATGCACGTGCGCTGTGCCCCGCTGTAGCTGCACGTAGATGTACTAACATATTGCCCTGACTCCGACGGTCCTTAGCGACACGTCCCTCAGACTCAGAGTCAGCGAGACACCGTGTTCCTGCACTCGATGCATGCGACACATCATACTTTTCATCATAACGACACGAAAACCTGGGTGGTCACCCGTTTTCTGTGCGAGTGAGTGAGTTGCTTCACGGCAACATTCACCAGAAGCTGGCAGAGCTGGTTACTACAGTACAGGGCCACAAAGCAGGCTTGTACTGGCTGGAATCGGGTACCTGTCGTAAAAATCCCAAAAAACTCCAAAAAAAACACAGATATGGTGGCTATACGGCAATTGCGGCCGGTTTTCAGGAGGGAAAAAAAACCGGAAAAATTCGCCACATCCGCCACACGACTTTTTCATTTTCGTGTGGCAAATGTGGGCCACACGTGGCAACCGTGTGGCGACCAGCCCTGAAGTTCAGGATGGGGCTGCCGTCATGAGCGTCGATAGCGAATTGGAATCGGAAAAAAAAAATTTTTTTTTTTTGGAGGTAGGGGTGGTGAGTTCGAATCCCACCCTATGCAAATTTTCCGTGTTCGATAATGGGCAAAAAGGGGACAATTCCCATAAGAGTACACTTCCTTATGTTTGTGCCCATTCTCGAACACTATTTAACTTTTTGCCCATTCTCGAACACTCGCTAACTTTTTGCCCATTCTCGAACACTTTTTAACTTTTTGCCCATTCTCGGTAACTTTGTGCCCATTCTCGAACACTATTTAACTTTTTGCCCATTCTCGAACATTCCAGTTTTTGTGATGAAAATGTCACTTCCCCGAGACATTTGCCTCAAGTTTTACCGCGAGAACAGCTGAGTTCACTGATTCGAAGACGGTACCCTTGCTAACTTCAGGCCGCAGCCTCTTCGGCATCTACACTCAGGTTCTTGGTTGCTTCAAGCTCTTCTACACGTGACGGTGGTGTGCGAGCTACCCCGTTTAAAAACCCGGCACAGACTTCACTGAGTTTGCTCGTCTTGCTTGAAAATTGTGCGGCGGCCATTGAGTGACCTTAGTTCACTGACCTACACCAGGAGAAGCAGCTTGCAAACTTTGCAGCAAAGTGATTCAAAAAGTTTGACCGAAATTTTTTGGGTCAAAAAATTTCGGTCAATTTTTGGGTCAAAAATTTAGGACAAAATTTTGGGTCAAATTTTTTGGTCAAAAATTCGGGGTCCAATTTTTTTGGTCAACTTTTTTTCAGAGTTGAAGTGGCAGCGGTTACACTTGGCACATGGCTGCATGATGGCAGGAGAAATGGCTCCTGCCATGCGCCCTGGCGGCTCGCCGGCAATTCCAGTCTCTCTCTCAGCCTGCCAGCCTGCGGCAGGGAGGACAAGATCCAGTCACCAGCCGCCAGCTCCTGATTATTTTCAGACGACTGGCACTTTTTCTTTGCAGCTTCTACTGTAAGAGTAGCATCACTCAAATCTTGATTGGCCCGCTCCTCCTCTGGAGTCATTCGTGACGTCGCGCCCGTCGCTGGTTACTACTCGTGGTAAAACAGTGGCTCTGATTCTGAAGAGGTTTCGGCACAGAATTTGGAAGCGCTACAAGTAGAACGGGCTGGTCACTCGCGCATACCTGAATTATGCACGAATCTGTGTGCACAATACCTTTAGAAAACCGTTTACCCGTAGTCTGCGGTGTCAGTGACCCAGGATACCGAGCCGGGACGCAGCAGCCAACCACAATGCTGGCACCTTGTTCGAGGAACGGATCCGACGGAAATCGGAATCGGAAATGGCGAACCCAAAAATGGCTGGGATTTTTTGGATGTATGGGTGGTGAGTTCGAATCCCACCCTGGGCAATTTTCAATGTTCGAGAATGGGCAAAAAGTTAGGGCAAATTCCCATTATAGCACATTTTCTTAACTTTGTGCCCATTATAGAACTATTCTTAACTTTTTGCCCATTATAGAACTATTCTTAACTTTGTGCCCATTATAGAACTATTTTTAACTTTTTGCCCATTCTCGATAACTTTGTGCCCATTATAGAACATTCGCTAACTTTTTGCCCATTATAGAACATTCGCTAAAAATCGTCACTTCGGGGACTCGATACCACAACCTTCAGGACGGGTTTTGGTCTAAATCTGGTCCAAAACTTGAACAGTACGGTTTCCTGAGTTTGTGCCTACTTTTCCCAACTTTGGACCCAAGTTTGCCAAGACTCGTGGCAAGAGTAAGTTCAAGTTTGTGTTAGCACGCAGGCGGTACTCTGCATCGCCGGCGTGGCAGAAGAGACCTGCACACGGGTTTATTACTCTTCGTACGTGATGTTTGCTTTCACGTCTCGACCGTCGCGACCAGCATTGTTCCCAAACTTGGGTCCAATGGTTGGATTTAGTCCAAATCTTGGCCGCGACTTTGGGTCCAACTTGGACTCCAAGTTTTGGGTCCGAGAAAAGCTGGGTGAAAGTCGGCTGAAGGAGTTGCCAAGTCTTCGAATCAGCTGTTTTTCGCAGGAAGATGCTTGCAACCAACGCGGAGGAGTCGGTTCTGCAACTGGGCATCAACGCTGTTGACAACGGCAGCAGGAAGTGACGAGCCTATGAAATCCATTCAAGAATGGGGTGAAATACCAAAACAGTACGGTTTCCTGAGGTTGTGCCCAAAACTTGGGTTCCAGACTTGGGACCCAAACTTGGGTCCCAAACTTGGGTCCCAAACTTGGGTCCCAAACTTGGGTCCCAAACTTGGGTCCCAAACTTGGGTCCCAAACTTGGGTCCCAAACTTGGGTCCCAAACTTGGGTCCCAAACTTGGGTCCCAAACTTGGGTCCCAAACTTGGGTCCCAAACTTGGGTCCCAAACTTGGGTCCCAAACTTGGGTCCCAAACTTGGGTCCCAAACTTGGGTCCCAAACTTGGGTCCCAAACTTGGGTCCCAAACTTGGGTCCCCCAAACTTGGGTTGGTCATCAATAGACGACAACCAGTTCAACTTCAAGCGTCAGCTGCCAGAGGCCAGACTAACACTACCAGACTGCACGCAGCCTGACAGCAGTCTGACTCTGAGCCGACCGCCCGGTCTGTTCGAGGCTTTTCCGTGGCATGATGACATAATCCAGGTCCAGGACCAGTCTGGTTACCAGGTTACTGGCCTGGCGCTACCAGTAATTAGGCCCAGACTTCAGACCGGGCCCGCGTGGACCGAAACTTGAGCCCAAAACCTGACCCAAAACTTGGACCAAACCTGGACCCGAGTTGGGAACCAAAACTTAGACCCAAGATTTTGGCAGCCTGGAGGTTGGGGTATCGAGTCCCAGAAGTGACGATTTAGCAATGTTCTATAATGGGCAAAAAGTTAGCGGAATGTTCTATAATGGGCACAAAGTTAGCGGAATGTTCTATAATGGGCACACAGTTATCGAGAATGGGCAAAAAGTTAAAAACAGTTCTATAATGGGCACAAAGTTAGCGACTGTTCTATAATGGGCAAAAAGTTAAAAACAGTTCTATAATGGGAATTAGCCCCAAAAAGTTAGGCGACTGTTCGAGAATGGGCAAAAAGTTAAAAAGTGTTCGAGAATGGGCAAAAAGTTAGCGAGTGTTCGAGAATGGGCAAAAAGTTAAATTGTGTTCGAGAATGGGAATTAGCCCCATTCTCACACAGTCGCAACGCAACAAATACCAAAGACCAGAGAGGCGGGTTTGAACCGACGCCACTCAAATTCTAAGATTATAAGACCCCAAACTTTCCAAAGGGCCAAAGTGACTTGAATTGCAATGTGTCAATTTTGGGCATTCTCACCCGGGGAATACGCGTAAAGTAGTCGGGGTTGATTCGTGCTGAGCGGCGTGCTCTTCCCGGGAGTCCCGCCTGCCGGGAGCGTGCTGCCCGTCGAAAGCGCGCGCCAGGTCGAAGGCGAGCAGCATGTGAATCGGCCTTTTTTCCGGTTGATTGCCGCCGTCACGGTGCAGAGCTGCTTCTCTGTGCCTCTCCCTACCGGAAGCCTCCGGACTGAGGAGTCCATCGATGGAGGAACGTGGGGCGGTCTTTGATAATGGTCTCCACTATCTTCCAAAGGGCGGGTGAGTGCGTTCTTGTGGCGAATCCCCAGAAGGCCCGAGGGGCTTTTTGGGGGGCCCGTCCGACGGGGAGTGACTGGTCTAAACGGTGGCTTCGGCAGTCCACACTGCAGCATCTGCCCAAGTGTTGGTAAGTGGTGGTACCGGCCAAATACCTGACTCAGCCCGGGGCTCTGGAGTGCAATGAGAGCTCCAGCCGGGGCTCCGGGCCCACACTGTCTCGAGCGCTCTTCGCTCTGCGGTTGGGGTCCTGATTGGCTTCGCTTCATGGAACCGTCGTGACTCTGGCGCCCCAGGCTTCCCTGCTGCATCACCCTCGCCGCCTGCGTGGTTGCAGCCTCACCGAGTGACCGACCCTCACTGAGGCTCGGTAGACTGCAGCGGGCCCCAGTGCACAGGGCAAAGCAGGTGCCAGGAAAACCCAAAATATGCCCAGAAAACTTCGAAACTGAAGAAATTGGGGCGAAAAGTATCCTGAATGGGCTGGGAACCCCCCCAAAAAAAAAGAGCTACAAAAGGCTACAAAAAGCTACGCAGTAGCTGTAGCTTTTTGTAGCTAAACCTCACACTGCCCTGTAGCTTTCTAATCATTTTGTATGTACACGCGACTGTCACTGTGTGAGAATGGTAGCATTTGTTGCGACTGTGTGAGAATGGTAGCATTTTGTTGCGACTGTGTGAGAATGGTAAGAAATTGTTTGGACTGTGTGAGAATGGTAGCATTTGTTGCGACTGTGTGAGAATGGTAAGAAATTGTTTGGACTGTGTGAGAATGGTAGCATTTGTTGCGACTGTGTGAGAATGGTAGCATTTGTTGCGACTGTGTGAGAATGGTAGCATTTGTTGCGACTGTGTGAGAATGGTAGCATTTGTTGCAACCGTGTGAGAATGGTAAGAATTGTTGAAAAAGTGTGAGAATGGTGTTTACCCCGCACCAGCCCGTCTCACGCTGCAAATCTCGAAAAAGGCACCTGTGGGATTTGAACCCACGACCTCACGCTTACTAGGCGTGCGCTCTAACCAACTGAGCTAAGGCGCCATGCTTTTTTTTTTTTTTTTGGAGCGCGGGACACTGTACTCGACATGTTAGTACAGCGGGGCTGCCGGTATCCGGTTGCTTCCGGAGCGGGAGCCCAAAAAAATGCTTCTTCAGCACACAGTGAACGCCAGTCTCACTGCGACCTGGGCTGGCCTGCTAGCAAGCAGGTCCGACCAGGTAAAAAAACCCGCGATGCAGTGACACTACCCCCTGCACCAGGGTGGACCGCTTCGTCCGGTCGCGCCCCGCCAGATGAAATGACTATTCTTGCCACCCCTTGGGCTACCTGAAAGCTCAATTGGTGGAAGAAGTCCTGGCAGGCGGCCGAAGCGGTCCGGTCTTCACGGAGGGCGCTTTTGCGAGCTATTTGCCGCAACTCCGTGAGTGCTCCAGGACACCACGCTCCGAAGGTGTCCACGACTAGCGGGACAGCGAGCCATTCCCGAGGGTTTGGCTCGTTGTCTATTATGCCGCGGTACTTACCTTCTTTAACAGCTGTTGCGTAGGCTGTCGCCGCCCCCCCTGGCTTCTCCGCCGCCCGCTTAGCGTACTGGGGGTTCGAAGGCTGCAGGGGGAAGGTGACGGCGACGTCCAGCACAACGGTGGTGCCGTCCCGGACATAGCTGATGTCCGGGCGCTTCCGCTCCGTGTTCGAAAACACGGGGCGCTCGACCGCCGGGGCCAGCAAGCCACGGCGGGCGAAGTCAGCGATGACATCGCGGAGTGCGTTGTGCATTCTCGTCCGGCGCCCGCCGGAGAAGCAACTTCGCGCATGCACTCCGTCGACGTCTGCCGAGCCTGTCCCGCAGAGGCGACAGATGCTCGGCATGGGGGCGATGGGCAGCCCCAGCCGAAGCCGGATGGCCACTGCGAGCTCCGCGGGAGAAAGCCACAGCCTGGGGTCCGCCTCCGCGTTGCCATAAAGCCAAGCGGACGCATGTTGGGCGGAGCAGCTTTGGATCCGCGCCCGGACTTGGACCTGCTTCAGAGCCAGCGCCGACCCTTGAAGCCGGCCTGACCTGCCCAGCTCCTCAGTCATCGAGATAAGGAGGGCCTTGCGTCGCTCGTCATGAACTGTCGCGGACCACACTTTCTGTCCACGTCCCCCGTAGTTATCCCGTGCCTGCAGAACGTTCTGGATCTTCTCCAAAACGGATTCGAAGGGTGCAAGGCGCGGGTCTTCGAGGGACGCTAGGAAAGTGTCGTCCTCGTCCAGAAGCATGGCGTGCGGCAGCACGTAGGGGGTCACCAGGGACGGGAGGCAAGCCTCGCCGTCAAAGGTAGCCGCGATGTGCGCGATCGCCGCTGTGTCGGCGCAGGAGTGCAGGCCCAGGCCACCGAGCCTGACGGGAAGGGAAGCCAGAGCCCAGGCGGAAGCGTCCGTCTCGATGCCCGTGATCGTCGCCAGGCAAGACTGCGTGGCCTGATCGATGCACGCGAAGTCGAAGACAGCCCCCACAGCGCGCATGAGGTGGACGACGCTGACGAAGCCGGCGCAGAACTTCAGCAGAGTCAGAGCCACATGTGCGTCGGGGAGGGAGGCTATCATCCGCATCTTCCGCTCGGCGCTCTTGGCCGCTTCCTCCACGAAGGCGCGCATCGTCTCGGGGGAACCGCAGGGGACGCCGAGGTGCTGGATATCGTCCAGCGGAAAAGTCTCGATGCCTTGCAGGGCCTCGGGGATTGTGGCGCCGGGGGCAACGGACAGCCTGCACTTCCCCCGGTTCAGACTGAGCCCGACCGCGGCCGCTCTGTCCTCGAAGCCCTGCAGCCAGTGACCGAGGGTGTCGAGCTCACCCCCAGCCGCCCCGTCGTCCAGGAAGAACGTCAGGAGGTCAAGCCCCGCCTGGCTCAGCGCGCCATCCGTGGCCCTCGGGGCCGCCGGGGACCCCACCGGCGGCGGCGGTGGCACCGCTGGGTCCCCCGAACCTGGGGCCTGAGCCGGTTCTGGAGGGGTGGGCCGCCCCCCGGCGGCATCGAGAGGCTCCGGCTGGCCGAGCGACGCGGGGGCGGACTCGACGGGCGCCTGCGACGAAGCCGGGGCCGCCGGGACGGGTGGCTGCTCTCCGGGGTTCGGCGGCACGACGACATCGTGCATGACGAGGCTGAAGAGCAGCGGTCCCAAGGGGTCCCCTTGTTGGACTCCGCACTGGGAGGAGATACCCCGGTCGCCCACCACAAGCGCGGAGTGTTTCTCGTACGCCGCTAGTGCGTACCCCAACAGCTGGGGGGCGTGTCGGTTGACACTGCAGATGATCGCTTCCCGCCGCAGCGTGTTGAAGGCGTTCGCGAAGTCGATCTGCAGGATGCCCCTGTCGACCACGTCCCTGTCGCGGTACAGGGCCGCAACCCTGCGGATGGCGTGCACGCCAGCGTCGGCCCCCGCCTTAACGCTGACTCCGACTTGCCCACTCCGCAGAAGGACGTTCGCTCCCAGGTCCTTGATCGCCCGGTCGGAAGCGAGGACCTTGCCGGCCACCCGTCGCAGGATCTCTCCACACGCAATGGGCCTGATCCCGCCGGACTTCTTGACCAGCGGAACTAGCCTCGCCCCGAAGAGGTACGGTCGGGCGGCTGAAGCCACTCTGCCGGAAGAGAGGGCCCAGACGGCGTCCGCCACTGCCTCTTTGAACGACCCGGAGACGTCCCACAGGTCGAGCAGGTGCTGCGCAGAGAGGCCGGACGGCCCAGCGGCGGTGCCCTTCGGCATCTTCTTCAGCACGCGGCGGATAACGCCCGGGGAGGGCCTCGCTACGGCCACGGGCCGCAAGCTGCGGTCGTCAGGCAACTCGGGGGCAGGGGGGTGCAGCTCCCTCAGGGCCGCCTTTTTTTTTTTTTTTGGTAACTGAGGGGAGAAATGCGTGACGCACGACCACAAGCCGGACCAAACTTGTGAGTGTGGGACTGTCCGTTTTTCCGTCGGGACTTACCCACTAAAACTCAAAACTCAGAGATTCGAGAGATGCAGAGGGTGCTACCCACGGTTCTCACCGTGTACGCGGCGCGATGGAGGGGCCACCCTCCACGCGGGACTTGGCCAGTCCTTGCGCTGTCTGCCGCAGGGGTGCCCGGTGGCTAGCCGGATCTTGCGTCGGAACCCCTGCGCTCGCTGTGGCGCGGCTTGGAGGTCCCCAATTCCGTTTGCCTACGGTCGTTGGGGTACCTGGTGATCGTCCAGTCTGGGCGAGTCCGGTTGCACCGGCAGACTGTGGCAAGGGTACGATCACGCCGCTCAACTCACTCGGGGAGACACCCTCCACTAGCGACCGGCTTGCGAACGGTCTGGGAGGGTGCCTCGGGTGAGGTTGCTGCTGCACCTGGGTGTTTTGGGCGCTCTTGTTCAGGCTGGGGTCCTGAGGGCGGGCTTTTTTGGGGCAGTATTTCTCACCCAGGAGTATGGAGCAGGGGGGGTCTTTTCGCTTCAGCCGGGGCGGTGGCTGATGGGCGGCGATTATTATTATTTCTGGGGGGGCTGGAGCCTTTTTCGGGGGGGGCGGTGGTGGCTGGTCGTCCCCCGGGGGGCGCGGTTTTTTCAAGAGTTGTGGGTTGCTCAGTCCCACCGGGGGGTCTTTTCTCTTGAGTGCCTGCGGGTTTGTTTCTGGTGCTGGTGCGTTTTTCGGGGGGAGTGGCTCTCGTTTTGGGGGAGGTGCCTGCGGGTTTGTTTCGGGTGCTGAGGCGTTTTTCGGGGGGGGGAGCTCTCGTTTTTGGGGGGGTGCCTGTGGGTTTGTTTCGGATGCTTGGGCGTTTTTCGGGGGGGGGAGCTCTCGTTTTTGGGGGGGTGCCTGCGGGTTTGTTTCTGATGCTGAGGCGTTTTTCGGGGGGAAAATCTTAGTTTCGTTTCAGGGGGGGGGAGCTCTCGTTTTCGGGGGGGTGGTTGGCGTTTTTCGGGGGGCTGGGGGGTTTTCGCGGCTGCCTGCAGCTTGAGCGCCTGTGTGTGTGGATTGAGGCCTTTTGGTAGCCCTTGCTTTTTTGGTGGGGGTCGGCCTTTTCCGGGGGGATCCAGGGGCTTCGAGGTGGCCGGGGCGGTCTCCCCCTTGCGGACCTGCGGCTTCGGGGTTGGGACGACCGGTGGCAGCGGCGGCACGACCGACGAGGATGGCGTGTCCTCGACCCCCAACGGGTCCCGCCTGGTCCCCGCCGACTGCTGTCTTTGCCTGTACGGCTCGGACGGGGCTGCCCTCGGTGGTGCGCATCGCCAGCCGTCGCGCGATGATGCCGTGCCCACCCTGCCTGCTTCGAGTGGCTTGAGGGTGGCCTTCCTCGTCGCCTCTGCCTCCTCGACCTGCATGTGGGTGTCGTGTTGGATGGGGGGGTGCTGTGGGGGGAACCCGCTCCCTGTTGCCCCTGTGCCTGCCCTCGAGTCCACGACTTGACTCGGTCCCCTCTTGGGGTTCGCCTTTCCTGCCTGCCTTGGGCGCAGGGGTGCCACCCGCGCTCCCTCTGCCGTTTTGGCCGCGACGTGTTGGAGGGGCTGGGGTGCTACCGTTTCTTTCGGGGGTGCTGGCGGCACCGGGGGTGTTGCTGTTGGGGGGGGGACTTCGCTTTCCCGTCGCGTCGCCTTCCGTCGCTCGACGTCAGCCTGCGCGCCGTCCGAGGCCGTCATCTCCTCGTCTTCCGGGACGGCCGCTTGCTTCTCTGGGGACGTCCGCCCCTGCGCATCCTCCGTGCCCCCAAGGAGGGAGCCACCCTCCCCAGGGACACAGGGAATGCGCTCCTCCGGCGCTGCTGCGAGCCCTGCCGTCTGTCCGGCCGCCGCTGGTGAGCCCCCCCTAGGGGGCACCGCTGGACTTCCCTCCCTGACCCCCGAAGGCCGGTGCAGGAAGTCGCTCTGCCTAGCAAAAGGGTGGTAGAGCCGAACCCCTCCGCCCCCCTGGGTGTGTGTGTTGGTGGTGGTGGTGTGCACGCCGGGTGCCCTAGGTCCGGCATGCGTGTGGTCGGTCGTGACGGCTGGCCCGCTACAGCTCGCACGTGACCCGGGTGTGTGGCGCTGGGTGGTGAGGGGGGGGACTCGGGGGATCGGCTCTACCCCCCCAGTGATCGGCATCACTTCCCCTTGCACCTGCCCCCGAGGGGCAGCTTGGGCGCCGGGCGCTCGTCCCTCATCTCCCTGTTCTCCCTGCCCCCCCTCCTGTGGTTGTTCGTCATTCGGGGGGGGGAGGGGCGGTGGTCCCTGCGCTGCCGGGGCCTGCGGTCCGCCGGGGGCGCCTCCGCCTCCGCCTTCCGGGGCGCCGCCGCCGCCGCCGCCTCCGCCGCCGCTCGCGACGCTGCTGCTGCTGTTGCTCCTGCTGCTGCCGCCCCCGCCGCCGCTGCTGCTGCTGCTGCTGCTACTACTGCTACTGCTGCTGCTGCTGCTGCCTGCCCCGTCGTCCGTGGAGACTTCGTCCAGCTCGAGTTCGCCTTCCTCCACCCTTCGCGCCCCGAGGTGCACGTCCGCGTTCACGAGGGCGATGCGGGCCACCGCCCTTGCCACCACGAAGCTGAGCCTGTGGAACGCTAGGTGGGAGACCGCCGCGTAGGTCTCCCAGTCGTGCCTCCTGTGCACTGCGTTCACTAGCGCCCGCAGCTCGGGCAGGGCCGACTCGCCCCAGGCGCCGAAGGTGTCCACCACCATCGGGACCAGCAGCAGGTCCTGTTGCTCAGGAGCCTCCGCCAGGATGGGGCCGTCGTACGTCCGCCGCTTGACGGCCTCGTACTTCGTGGCCGCCCCACCCTCGGTCTCCGCCGCCTTCTTCACCGCGTTCGCCTGCAGCGGGAAGGTGATCGCCACGTCGATCAGCCTCCTCTTCTCTCCGCGCGTGTACGCTACGTCGACGCGCTTGTTCCTGTGTGGGTGTTTTGTGAAGGGCCGGTCCTCTAGGACCGGGCAGAGAAGCGCCTCCCTCGCGAGGGCGCCCACCTCGTTGCGGAGCGCTGTGTGCGCCCGCGTGCGCAGCCCCGCGTTGAGGCACGTCAGGGAGTGGTCCCCGAAGCGGTCGGCCTCGGCCGCCCCGCAGAGCCGGCACTCGCGTGCCTGCGGCGCCAGCTGCATCCCCAGCCGCAACCTCACTGCCACTGTGAGCTCGGCTGGGGACATCCAGAGGTCGTCCGGGGCGTTGTGTGCCCCGTAGAGCCACGTGGAGGCGTGCTTGGCGGCACAGCTGCGGATCCTCGCCTGGCCCCTGACCCCGACGAGCGGATCCCTCAGCAGGCCCGCCTGCCTGGCCGCGGAGATCTTCCCACTCCATTCCTTCTGCTTGCGTGGCGCGCCCGCTGCCCCTGCTTGCAGTGAGTCTCTGACCTCGGTCAGGACTTCCGGGTAGAGTGCAAGTCTGGGGCAGGCGAGCGACGCCGCGCATACGGAGTCCTGTGTGGGTGTGATTTGAAGTGGCCCCCCCCCGGGGGCTCTCGTCAGCAGCGGCAGACCCTTGATGCCCTCCAAGGTCGCCGCCACCCCTGCCACGGCCGCCGAGTCGGCGCACGAGTGCATCCCTAGGCCGCCCAGCCTCAGGGGCAGCGAGGCCTGCACCCACTCGGTGTCCCCCAGCTCGGCCCCGAGGGTCCTCGCCAGGGCTCGCCGCATGAAGGTGTCCACCCTCCCGTAGTCCGCCACCGGGCCCGTGGCCCGCATGAGGGAGACCACGCAGACGAACCCCGCGCACGAGTTCAACAGGGCCAGGGCCGTGTGTGGGTCCGGGAGGCTGGCAATGGCTCTTGCCCGCTTTTCGGCCCTGTCCAGGACCTTCGCCACCGCCTCCCGTACCGCGGCCTCGGACCCACAGGGTGCCCCCAGAATCTCCCAGCTCTCCAGTGAACACCGGGTCATGGCCGCGAACTCGTCCGGCACCCGTTCGCCCGCGAGACAGACCACCTCGCTCTTCCCTCTATTGAGGTCCATCCCCACCGCGCCCCCCTCCAGCTCGAATGCGGCGAGCCACACGATCAGGTGCTCCCATAGCCCCGCCGCGGCTCCATCATCCAGGTAGAACGCTCGCGCGTCCAGCTGGGACACCCGCAACGGGTCCGGTTGTGCTGGGGGGGCCGGCTCCTGTACCGGGGGGGCTGGTTCCTGTATCGGGGGGGCTGGCGCCTGTACCGGGGGGGCTGGTACCTGTACCGGGGGGGCTCGGCCCGCCCCTGCCCCGTCCACCTCCATGTCCTGTTCCTGTGGTTGTTGTTGTTGTTGTTGTTGTTGTTGGGGCTGGGCCGGGGCCAGGGCCCCCTGCGGAATATCATCGGCCCCCAAGGGTGGCAGCCGCTCGGCCAGGGACAAGTCCACTCTCCGCAGGACCTTCTCCAACACGAGACAGAAGAACAACGGCCCGAGTGGGTCCCCCTGTTGCACTCCGCACTCGGACCAGACCACTTCCTCCCCGAAGGAAAGCCGTGACCTGCGCCCGTACGCCGCTATCGCGTATGGCAGGAGGCCTGGGGCGCTCTCGGCCACTGCCTGCAAGATGGCCTCCCTGCTCACCTTGTTAAAGGCGTTCTGCAGGTCCACCTTCAGGATCCCCCGCCCTTGGCCGTCGCGCCGGTACGCCTCTCCCACGCACCGCATCGCGCAGACCATGGCGTCGGCGCCGGACTTCATCCCGACCCCGGTCTGGCCGCACCTCTCCAGGATGGGCTTGACCGCCTGCACCACGGACTTGTCCCTGGCCAAGATCTTGGCCGCCATCCTCCTCAGGACCTCTCCACAGGCGATGGGCCGGAGACCCCCGTCCTTCTTCTCGAGGGCCACTAGCCTGGCCCCAAACCCGTGCGGCCGGGCCTCGTCCGGGAGGCTCCCGGTGGCGATCCGCGCGATCACCGCCACCAGAGGGGCCCTTATCGGCGAGCCCGGGCTCACCAGGTCCAGCAGGTGCTGCGCCGACAGCCCTGACGGCCCTGGTGCCGTCCCTCGGGGGAGCGCCCTCAGCGTCTTAATGACGATCCCCCAAGAGACGTCGATCTCCGCGTTCGCCTGTGGTGGTATTGGGGGGAGGGGGGGTTCTGGCGCCTGTGGGTGTTTTTCCCGCATGACCCCCAGTGTCTCCTCGTTCACTGGGGCCACCTTCGCCGCCGAGAGCGCGGCCACCGCCTTCCCGAACCATCGGGCCTTCGTCCTGCGAATGACCTGCTGGACGGTCTTCGCATCCAGCTGGTCGGCGTCCTCCACGTCTGTCGCCAGCCCGACGAACCGCCCGATCTGGTTGTCGTCCTCGTCCATCACGAGGAACCGGACCGGGGGCACGCCCGCCTGCCTCCTGCCTGCCGCCACTTCCTGCGCCTCCGTCCAGAGCTCGCCGAACCTGCCGTGCGCCCAAAGGTGGCAGCGACTCCTCAGGGCGGCCGCCACCTTCTTCCTCCCCCCTCTGCGCGGTTTGAAGAGGACGAGGGTGGCGAAGGAGTGTAACCGGAGCCACCCGGTTACGCTCCCCGTGGCCGCCAGCTGTAGCGCCTTCGCCAGCTGCGCGGCCACCACCAGCTGCGCATCCAGCGGGATCCGCTCCAGCTTGGGCACAGCCAGCGCGCTGATCTCCGCGAACGAGAACGGCATCTCCTCCTCGAACGCTGCGTGGGCCGGCCCCGCCGCTGGGTCGGCTGCCTGGCCTGCCGCCGGGGCCCGGCGTCGGTGGTTGTTGGCCGGTGGTGCCGCCGGGGCTGCGTCCGGGCGGTACGCCCGCGACAGGGGGCACATGTTCCTGTGCCTGCCCTGGACTCCCGGCAGGCGCCCGCAGAGGCAGACCGGCGGCGGGGCGGCTGGGGCCGGTGGGGGGGGCGCGGCGGGCCCCGGGTGCGGCTCGACGCAACCATCCACGGTGAGGTCGTCCCCACCGCGCCCCAGCGATCTCGTTGCGGACCTGTGTGTGTGTCCCCCCTTCCCCTTCCTGTTGGGTGTCCTTTCTGGGGGTGCCGCGCTCGCCGCCGAGCGGCCGAGCCCGCTCAGTCGCCTGAGGTCTTCGGCCGCTTGGCGGGGTTCTCGGCACCAGGGCCCGGCCCCTGGGCCTCCCCCATGGGCGCGTCGCTCCCCGGGTCCTTGTGTTCGCCGGGTTGGGGGGGGTCGGCCTCTGGCCGCTGCGACCCCATGAGGACGTCGCAGCCCGGGGGTCCGGGGGGATCTTTTTTGATGGCGAGGGCGGCGAGGGCGAGGGCGAGGCGGCGCTCCTTGTCCTCTTTCATTTGGGCGAGGGCCTCTGTGGCCTCCGCCGCCTCCAAGAAGGCGACGTCCCTCCTCCCCTCCCTCTCCCCGACCTGCAGTTGCAGGGATCTGCGAGGCCACTGCCTCGCCTCTTCGAGGGTGATTCCCTCTCGCTCCCTCCCCTCGCGCGTCATCTGCGCCTTCTGGGCCTCGTACTCCTGGGAGAGTACGAGGGCCCCTGCGGCGTGCGCCTTCAGCCCGGCCTCCATGTACCGGACGCACGTCCCGTACATGTTCCCCCAGGCCCGGGCCGCCACCTCCGCCCTGTGCATGGCGGAGTGGTGCTCCACCTCTCCCCGGGTGGCGACCACCGCCCCGCAGCCCGGGCAGACCTCGCCCGCGAAGCCCAGCTCCGTAAGCGCGAGCGGCTCTGACTCGCGCATGGCTGCCCACAGGGCGGCGGCCTCGGTGAGGGCTGCCCACCTGATGGCGGCCCTCAGCTCCTCCTCCTTGAGCAGGAGCGCCTCCCCGGGGTCGAAGGGGCTGTCCCACCTCCACTCCGGAGCGGCCTCCGCCGGGGAGGAGGACCGCTCCGTGGGTGCGGCGGGCGGCTCCGGGAGCTGGCGGGAGAAGGCCCATGGGGCTACAGGGGCGGCCTGGAACCGGGCGGCGACCGGGGAGGACCCGGTGGCTTGGGGGGGGGAGAAAGTGGAAGACACACCGTCGACTGGCTCCCACCTTCGCGGCAGACGACCCATCAGCCGTGGGTCCTGCGGGTGCGCCGCCTCGCACGCTGCGTCGTCGCAGCCTTCGATGTCGCACGCTGCGACGTGGCGGTGCCGGCACCCGGCCCGACGGCACCCCAAGGCCGTCAGGGCCTCGATGCAGGCCGGTGTGGGCACGTGCCTGAAGCGGCACGGCTGGCGGCTGCATCCGCCGGGCGAGTTGAACTCGCGGCAGAGGGGGCGGTCCCCCCTGCGGTCCTCCTGCGGCGGGGGCGCTCTCCCGCCGGCCTTCTGCGGTGCAGCCGTCGCTGCCCTTCTCGATGCGGCCTCTCCGGGCCCCTGTCGTTGCTGTGCGGTCGTCACCGCCTTCGACGTCGGCTTCGATGCCGTCGGCTGCGCGGCTTCCGCCTTCCGCCCCTCGCTGACATGCGGGGGCTTGCGGCCAGGCGATCCGACTGTTTTCCAGCCGGATCGGGTCATCCTGGGGGGCGCGCGTTGTGTGTGTGTGCGTGGTTCTTTGTGTGTGCGTGCGGGTGTGTGCGTGTGTTCTTTCTTCTTCGTGCGTGTGTGCGGGGTAGTGGGTGGTGGGGGTAGGTGGTGTGTGAGTTGTTAGCGCGCGTGTGCGAGCTAGGGGTGAACACAAAGTGCGGGGCTTGCGTCCTGCACTGTGCGCCTCTCTAGCTCGCTTCCTTTGTTCCAACTTCCTTTTGTTCTCCCTTTTTTTTTTTTTTTTTTTTTTTTTTTGAGTAAGCAACTACGGAAGACATGCAGGGGGCGAGAACTGCATTTACTTGTACGGGCAAGTCGTTCTTTTGTTCCTTTTGTCAAACTAGGAAAGAAGAAGGATGGACTCTTCCTGTGCATGGAGTAGAACTCCGACCGTGACTCATGCCACCATCGCCAGATAGTCGTTGTTAGGATAGCTTACCCTTAGGCTGCTAAATTGTCTGTCGGTAAAGATCGTCAGTCGAATCAGATTCGAACATTGTAGTGGCAGCGACAATCATCAATTCAATCTCTTAGTGTTATGTAGAAGGACCACCAACGAAAAGTTGATGGAACGCAGGCTGGGAGGACATGTGGAGGGACTAGAACTTAGGTCAGCCAGAGAAGGGGCGTTGCCCAGAACTGAGTCTACAACGTAGGGGGAGAAGGAGCATTCAGACAGTACCAGATTGTGACCAATCCATTAACAGAATCCGTTTCGTGAGTACAAGCGGCGAACTAACAGTAATCCGATCACTGAGAACATTGTAAAATATCCAATGCTGCGGGAATGAATGAATGAATGGAAAACAAGCACCGTCCATCCGCTGCTCAGAAGAGCCGCGTCTGGAACAGGTCAGGCGTTACTAGCCTATTTGCGCCAAGAGACACGCGCACGAGTGACAGGTCCACAGGTTAGGGGTTAGGAGGGAGTGGGGGGGGGGGGCGGATGATAAAATTGTGACGAATAAGAGTTTCGTTAGCTTGGCATGCCCTCGAGGACCGTCGTGGGTGTGTTTGGCCCTGACCGGAGTCTGGGCTGTTGACGGCTTTGTCGCTCGGGTTCTGCCTGCGCTACGACTTGCTCCGTGGTTTCGAGCGGCACTGCGCTTTGCTCGTCGTGCTTTTGCTCGTGCTGAACTCGTTGCCGTGTTGGCGTTCAATACGCGACGAACCTTTGCAACGACGCGCTGAGTGCCCTCACCGTGCTGTTCCAGCTGCGAGCTGGGGAAGGGACGAGGGGGGATAAGGGGGGATACTGGTTGTGTTGTGACGAAAAAGAGGTGTTTCGTTAGCTTGGCATGCCCTCGAGGACCGTCGTGGGTGTGTTTGGCCCTGACCGGAGTCTGGGCTGTGGACGGCTTTGTCTCTCGGGTTCTGCCTGCGCTACGACTTGCTCCGTGGTTTCGAGCGGCACTGCGCTTTGCTCGTCGTGCTTTTGCTCGTGCTGAACTCGTTGCCGTGTTGGCGTTCAATTCGCGACGAACCTTTGCAACGACGCGCTGAGTGTCCTCACCGAGCTGTTCCGGCTGCGAGCTGGGGTAGGGACGAGGGGGGGGTTACCGATTGATGTTGTTTGTTGGGACTCGTTGACGGAGGAGTCCGGGTGGGGATGGACAACAATAAAGTGCTGGCACCGACTACTCCCCTTTAGGGCCTTCCAGCCGGGTTCCGAGTGGTGCTTACTGGAGCGCAGCAGACTGAACTGTACGATCTCGACAAGAGTCTTGTGAAATAAGACGAGTGCACGTTTGTACCAATTAAGAAAATAAGACGAGTGCACATTTCGCTCAGCGGTTAGCCTGCGTCCTCTTCTGGCGATGCGTACGAAGCGCGCGCTGGACGCGGAGCCTCAGTCGGGCTGCGCGGGGCGGTGCGGCGTCGTCCGGCGTCGACGGCGACGTGCTGCGAACTGCGAGAGCACCGTGGCAGGTGACGGGTTCAGGATGGCCGGCGCGAGAGTACCCAGGCCCCGGCGATCCCCTGCCTCGGACTGCAGCCGCTGCGTGGACGGGTGACGTTGCCTCACATGATGGGCACGAGCCCGTACTCGTGGTTCGGGGGGGCTTCGTCATTGTCAGACTCCACAAGGACTTGGAAGGGTGGGAGGGCGCCAGCTCTCTGGAGGTAGAACAGGGCGTGCTCGGGATGGACGAACAGGTAGTACCAGAGGGAATCGATCGGACCGCCTGGGTCCTTTTTGATCCGCCTCGTGATATCATGTCGCATCGCCGCCCTCAAGGGTGCCGTTATTAGGTCACGGCAGTGTACGAACAAGTGCAGCAGGGGGCTGGTAGAGCGGACCCCGCAGACCGGACACGGGAGGAAATGGGACTGCAACTCGGCCTCGCTGAAGGAGCGCCAGTCCGTGGCGTACAGCGTCATGATCAGGCGGTGGTGCCCGGTCCTCAGCTGGCGCACTTCGCGTTCAGCCCTCGGCGTGAGATGACGGCGTCGGGGGATCGGCCGGCCATGAACAATCCGGGCAAACGGCGAGAGGTTCCCGTGGCCGTCCGCGCGCTCGAATGCTTCCTTGGCACCTGCCTCGCTGCTGTTCAGCCGCAGATACGTCCGATAGCGGCAGACTGCACCAGCGACGGTTAGGGGGAAGGGCTCGGGGTGATCCGAGGAAGAGGCTCCGGCGGCCCGTCGGTACCCGAGAGCTGCAGCTTTGGCCAGCACGTCCGCCGCGTCGTTGCCTTCCAGCCCGCAGTGCCCGTACACGAAGTGCAAGGTGACGTCGTATCCCCTCGCCTCCATTTCCGACAGGATTGTCCAGCACTCTATCGCCAGTGGTTCGACTTGTGAATGGGGGCCGGCGCTGAGAGTTTTTAGAAACGACTGGGAGTCGCTCAGGACGAGGATGTGGAGTGGGCGGGACGTCGGGGCGAGATGTTGTCGGAGAAACACAAGGGCCGAGTAAAGGGCGACCTGTTCCGCGCGGTAGCTGTGGACGTGCTTGCCTACCGGGCATGAACGGGAAGTCGTGTGCCGATTTCCGGTGGCTGTCTTCAAGTCAGCGACGTCGCGCAGGCTGGGCGTGATCGACGGTTCGAACTCGAAGTACAAACCGGCACCGCCCCACGCTGTTTTGTCCGCATAGCGTTTCAACCAAGGGCGATGTCGCTCGTCCCACCTGTCGGCTATCGAGGGCGGCGGCTGGGGCGGGGGGGCACCGTCGAGCACCGAGCCGTCTATCCACGCTGAGCAGTCCGGCGGCTCGAGCCGGTTCAGCCGGCTTTCGACAATGCGCCTCTTCTCAGCAGCCGAATCGCCCTTCTTCCCCGGCAGGGTGGCGACGATCGTCACTTTGGGACTCGGCGTCCACGGGGCAAACGGGTTGAATACGAATGCCTCTCGTTTGCACTCAACCGTTCCGGCCTTCTCGCACAGGGCGTCGTAGCTGCGCCTCAGAGTCGTGTTCATGGCGAGGTCGTTCTGCCAGAGCGTGCTCCGGAGTCGCATCCTCTCACGCAGAGCGGCGACACGGAGATTCGCTATCGCTCGGAGCGGCAGAATCCCGGATTCCTGTTGCGCCGAAAAATCCGAGGTGTTCTTTCTGCACCCGAGGAGAATGACCTGGGCGCGCCGGTGCAGCCGCTCGAGCGTCGTGACCAGGGGGGATGTGGACCGAAGGAGGTATGGGCCGTAGACCGACAGGGCGTACGTATACGTCGGCAGGACGTACGTCAGATACAGCGTGCGCAGCGTACACGAGTTACATCCGAACGACTTTCCGGAAAGGTGACGCAGGAAGTTCATCTTCAAAGAAAACTTGTCGACGACGCGTTGCATGTGGGGGACGAACGTGAGCTCCGAGTCTATGACCAGGCCAAGGAGCTTGGTCTTGTCGACCCAGCGTAGGGCGTCGGCTACTCGGATGGTCACCAGGCGGTTTTTGGTGGCGTCCTTGTCGCCGCCATTTTTCTCGTCGACTGAGACGATCAGCTTGCCGTGGTGTTGGTGCCAGGGTGAGTGCTCGTCCGGTTCCAGGAACTTCCAGGTCGACCTAGACTTCAACGCTATCACGTAGTCGTCAGGGACCAGAACATCGACCGCTGTGGCGTTGAATCTCGTCGTGACAGGATAGGGCTCAGGGGCACCCGGATCCCGGAAGAGGACGCCCTCTGTCTTCAGTTTAGACAGGTGCATCTTGGCTTTGAACGTCCACTCCTCGACCACATCCACAACCTCCTGCGTGTACTTCTCAAGTTGAAAGTGGGACGGGGATGAGACGACGACGCCATCATCGTCGGCAAAGAGCGAGAAGTTGATCCAGGATCGACTCTCAGAATCAGCAACGATACGCTTGTTGAGAGCCTCAAGCGAGGTGCCGAGGTCGTCAATGTGGTACAGGAAGAGAACCGGCCCGAGGACGGTTCCCTGGGGTACGCCGTGCTTCAGGTGGAACTTTTCGCCGGTAGCACCATCGACTTTGAAAGCCGCCTTCCTGTTTCGCAAAAAGGACTCGAGCCACACAAGGAACTTAGGAGGGACACCCTTACTCTGCATTGCGTCGAGCAGGAGTGCGTGGTCGACGGTGTCGAAGGCGTTTGCCAGATCGAACGAGAGAAGGCAGACACGTCGGAAGGTCGGTCCGGCGCAGTCAATCGTTGTCACGATGGAGTAGAGCTGCTCCTCGGTTCCGCGTTGTCTACGGAAGCCGCCCTGCCGAGTACAGAAAGGTAGGACCTGCGTTACACTGTCGTTCTCCGTCAGAAAGACCAGCCGGTTCTTGACAATCACCTCCATCAGCTTAGAGGTAACGCTCGTCAGAGAGATCGGGCGGTAACCCTCGGGTAGGGAGTGGTCCCTGCCTGGCTTCGCGGCGGGAATGACATGGGCATCACGCCAGGAGTCCGGGACGAACCCCTCATCCCAAGAAATGTTGAGGAGCTCGAGGACCAGACGCTTGGCTCCTCCGTCCAGCCTCGACAGGAACTCAGAACAGATGCCGTCCGGGTCAAGGGACGTCTTCGGGTCGAGGTCCTTCAGGGCACGATCGAGCTCATCCTCGGATATAGGCCCGCAGCCAATGTCGTCGTCGGATGGGCGCTTTTTCGGGGCCCATCGGTGGGAGGGGACTGCGCTAGCGCCCCCACATACGGCCTCGAGGTGCCGTCCGAAGAGCTCGGCTTTGCCTTTGGCGTCGACACAGAAAGCCTTGCCGTTCCACAGCGGGGGAATGGATTGGTGCTGCCCTCCCCTGCCGTCTAGCATCCGCACCTGGCGGAAAAGGAGAGCTACACCAGTGCATCGGTTGATCCGGACGGCAATCTTATCCCAGTGGCTGGTCTTAGCCCGCGTGGCAGCCTCGCTGAATTGGGACAACTTTTCGAGATGTGCGCAGATCTTGTCCGGAGAGTCGGGTTCTGCCTGCAACTCAGCAAACGCGGTGGCTTTTTCGCGTTCCAGGATAGTGAGCTCCGGGGTCCACCAGGCTTTGTACGCGCGGCGACCCTGGGTGTGTTTAGGCACAAAATCGTGAATGGCCCGGCGGAAACAGGAAGCGATGCGTTTGGCGAACTGGGTGTTGGTCGCCGGTCTGTTGGCGAGAAGGGCTGCGCTCTCAGCCTCTAACCGGATCATCATCTCTTCCCAGTCTGCTCGTTTCCAGGAAAACCATTTGGGCCGAGGGGCACGAGGCTGCCTGTACCCCCTCGGAACTTCGAAGGCGATCGGATAATGATCGGACTTCCATGAGTCTAGTCTCCTCCAGTTCAGGACGAGACCGGGAGTGCGGGAAGTGATGACTACATCGGGGGAAGAGTCCCGAATACCCGGCCTCGGCAGCATCGTGTGCACCGCGGGGTTGTTGCAAACCATCGCCGACACTTCGACAAGCCAGTCCTTCAAGTTGCGTCCGCCCGCGTTGATAGCCCCGTGGGACCAGTCCGGGTGGTGGGTGTTGAGGTCCCCGGCAATGATGACGGTGTCGTCCATTGGAAAGGGCTCCATGTCGAGGTTTGTGTGGGAGGATTTCGGCGGTGGGTGGTACACGTTGTAGACCTTCAGCGACGGGAGACCGATGCGGGAGATCTCGACTGCCACGCATTCTGTTGTTGTATTTTGCAACCAGGCGGGAACGGGGATCTCTTTCACGTGTAGGTTGGCCTTGACGAAAATTATGACACCTCCGCCTCTCACGCCGCCACCCCGATCCCGCCTAAAGACCCTGTAGCCGTAGAGGACTGGTGGAGGTGACCGGCGCGTCAACCAGGTCTCCTGCAGGAGGATCACGTCCGGTTCGTGCGGGGTATGGGCGGCTACGCCTCTGCTGATGTTTTCCTCGCCTTGTGACAGATTCTCCCGAGCGAAGAAAGAGCCACAGTTGAACGAGACGAAGGATAACACCGTGAGCAAGCTCGCGCCGCCGAGGGGGGGTGTACTCGCCGGACGATTTCTATGCGAGGGGTCTTCCGCGGCCGGCGCTACGGCCGCGAAAATTGTCGCTGTTGCAGCTATTCCGGCGAGGTTTGTCGGCGCGATTCCTGTTTCCAGGTCGAGGGTCGCGGTCCTTGTGCGGGTTGGGCGTCGCTGGCCGCTCGGCTGGAGGGTCCCGACGGGCTTCGGCTGTGGATTGGGAGGAGCCCGACACCGAGCCCTGGGTCTGTTGAGGTGGTGACTGAGACACGACGCTATCCTGGCTGGGGACGACTGCCGGCTGGGGGGCTGGGTGGTGAGCCGTTTGTTGCATCTGGGTCTGCATGGCGCCGAAAATCTGCTGAACACTAGCAGCCAGGCCAGCAATCGTCTGCTCGAGGTTGGTGATACGGGGGTCCGACGGCATTGGTTGAGGGTTCACAGTGGGTGCAGGTAGAGGGGACGCGGATTGTGAACACGGGGGCGGGGCAGGCGGTACTTCCTGTCCAACGGATCGACCGCCTTCCAGGGGGGTTTCGTTGATGTCTTCGTCGGGGGCGCCGGCCGCTTCGGCTGCCTTCCGCCACGCGTTCGCAGCACGATCCCCGTACATCAGGTCGAAGTATGCGCGAGGGCGTTTCACGAGGCTGTCGGAGAGGGGGTCAGGGTAGGCCGTGGTATCGGGAGCTTCCGGGGAATGAGCGGCGGGCGGTTCACCTCCCTTCAGCTTTGCTTGTTCGAGCGGGGGGCGGGGGGTATGCCGGAAGCGCAGAGTGACCCCGTTCCTCACGTACGAATCAACAGCCGGGTGTTTCTCGGACTTAACGACCCAGTCTGCCGTCAGGGCCCCCCGGCGCTTCTGGAACAGCGGGACGACAGGCCATCCTGCTGAAGACAACTTCTGCGCGAGCGTGTCAGCGACAGTCCGAGACGGGACGCCCTCAACAAGAAAGTAACCGACCTCGACTTTGCCGTCAGGGAACATAAGCCCGATGACTTTGTCCCCATCAGCCTTCACGACCCTGATCCCGTAGTCGCCGCGGCACTGGACGACACCCCTCGAGCGATGTCCAAGCGTCTCGTGCCACTGGATTGCTTCCGAGAGGGATGCAGAGTCTCCGAGCATGATCTCGGTGTACTCTTGTCGGGCTTCCTCGGATACGGAAAGGTAAATGCCAGTAGCAAAAGTAGACGCAAGAACGCTGTCGAGGGACGATTTGGGGACGCCGAACGAGACCTCGTACGTTTCGAGGTAGGCACCCTTCGTGAACAGCGGGAGTTTTTTGGCCCCCCTAAAGCCGGTGGTGATGTTGCGGCCGACGCAGGCCCGAACGTACATCCGCATGGCGAGCGAGACGTTTTCCGTCAGGGCCCGGGTTGCCGTTTCCCGTTGTTCGTAGTCGTCGAGGTCCCTGAGCAGGACCGTCGCCTTCAGCTCCACTTCTTCCTCTTCCCAGCCGGCGACAAAGGGACGGGGTTGCTGAACGGAGTGCACAGCAGTCTTGGGCGGGTGCACAGGCCCGGCGTTGCCAGCCAAGACTGGGTCCGTGGTTCGCTGCCGGGTGTGTGGTGCGGATGTGGCGCCGCGGTCGAGGTACGGTCTACGGTCTGCGCCACATCGATTGTCAGCGTCGTGTTGAGGCAGTTGAGCGGGGCGAGGTTGATTACGTCGTCGGCTGTTGCCGCCATGTCCAAGTCAAGGGGTTCATTCGTCTAGATTGGTTTCCCACCTGGTCGCCGGCTTTCCAGCTGAGGCTCCGTTAGTTCGTTGCTTCAGTACCAAGCTTGGTCCCGAATTAAAAAAAAGGGGTTCTGTTCTGTTCTGTTCTGTAGGGCGGAACGAAGCCCGGGCAAGACGAGGCAAGACGGTCTCTAACGGGCAAGCGTACAGTGGTTCTTTGTGCCACCATTTACTCCGTTGTGTTGTTTGTGATGGAGTGATGACTACTACTTGTTCGTTTATCGGTTTTTTGTTTCACGTTAATTGTTTTTCCTTCTGGCTTCGGTTCTTGGTTCTCGTTATTGGGTTCGCTTTCTGGTAATGGTTTTCGGTTTACGTAAATTGGTTCTCTTTCTGTTAACGGTTTTCGGTTCACGTAAAAGTTTGAGGTCCTACTCCAAGTCCGAGGGCGTGGTCAGGGCGCGCAGCTTTTCATGTTTCAATGCTGTCTCCTCCGAGCCGTACCTTCTCGGGTGAGCATCGGACCTCAGTTTTGCTTGCGATGCTTGAGGCACCTATACGTACTGGGCAAATCAATTCGCTTTTCGCTAGTAATGCCTCTGCTCCTCTTTCTACTCTCTTGGTTCAAAGTGCCAAGTGCAAGGTGCCGGAGTAGAATTCTCTAGCTTCCTACTCTCGTTCTCCATTTGTACTTCGCTTCGCTTTGCCTTCGTTTCGTCGCTCTTCGAGGTTGCTTCGACGTCGGGGGTCGTCACGCAGTCACGGTCGTGACTGTTCCTCGGACGCGCTCTCGTGGGCCGGGGGGAGGTTGTCCCTCCGACGGACGAGGCGGGGCCCGGTATGCGGTGGTTGAGTCGGGGCCGAGTCCGATTACGGGCGTGCAAAACCGCTGGCCTCGAGTTCGCGTGTTTGTGTCGCGGTTCTCGTGGCGGGCGGGCGGGATTCGGTGGGCTACTCGTCGGGTGTGGTCGGCACGAGTATCCGGTACTCCTCCAGCAGTCCGGTCCCTTGCAGGTACTCGAGTGCCGTCTCCGGGTGTTCGAACAGCAATCTCCACAGCTGTTCGTGTCTCGGTATCCACACCGGTTGGCCACCCTCCCGCCGTAACGGGGAGGCCACTTCCCACATCAGGTCACGCTTCCCTTGCGTCCCCTCATGGCCGCAGTCCAAGAAAAGGTGCGAGACCGGGCACTCGGCTACCTCTCCGCAATGCGGGCAGGGACGATTCGTGCTCCGTTCGGACTTCGCTAACGCGTCGTAGTCCTCCCGGCACCAATTGCGAAGGAGGCGGTGCTGGCCCGTGCGGATCTGCCTGATCTCACGCTCGGCCCGTCGCGTGAGGTGATCAATTTCGGGAGTTTCCTCCCGTTGACGATCTGCGCGTGTGCGAGTTTCCCGTCGTAGTGGGAGCCCAACTCCGGGTGGGCCTTCAGCACGCCTGCCGACCACCTCTTCTGCACATAGCTCTTGTGCCTGGCCGCCGCCGTCGATCGCGTGAGCGGGGGACGGGGTCCCCTTTCTCCTGGCGAGCTGGCGCCGGTCTTCGCCCGGGTATCCGCTTCGTCGTTCCCGGCCAGTCCACAGTGGCTGTAGACGAACTGGAGGTGGATGGTGTACCCACGATCGGCGAGCTTGCCCAGCAGCTGCCAGATCTCGATGTTGGCTGGGTCGACTTGGCAATGTGGTCCATGGTCGAGGTCCTGGAGGAGCGAGCTCGAGTCAGTCAGTATCCACAGGGTTTTGTCGTTCCTCCTGCTCAGACTGCCCACGAGGACGCGTAGGGCTCTCTGCATCGCCACCTGTTCCGCCCGGTAGCTTGTCGCCCACTTGCCGGCCGGACCGCTATTCGTCGCCCACCAGGGTAGATCGTCTTGCGCGCTTCGGGGGAATGAATGAATGAAAAACAAGCACCGTTCCTTCAGCCGCTCAGAAGAGCAGCATCCGGAACGGTCAGGCGTTACTAGCCCGTTTGCGCCAAGAGACACGCGCACGAGTGACAGGTCCACAGGTTAGGGGATAGGAAGGGGGGGGTCGACGAGGGAAATAAGAAAGAAGACGGAAATAAGTAAAGAAATAAAGAAAGAAAGAAAGAAGTGTTTCGCTAGCGTGGCATGTCCCCGAGGACCGTTGTGCGCCTGGGCTGCGTTTGTGCCGTCGGCCTCTCGGCCGGGCCTTTTGCCCCCACGGTGACGGTAACGTCGCTCGGGTTCGCCTGCGCTACGACTTGCCGGTGCAGCCCGAAAACCGGATTTGCTCAATATTTGACCTGTACATGTCGGATATGAGGAAGCAAAAAACTGTGACACGTTTTCGTGGAATGAGTGTTATGTGCCGCGCTGTTTGCGGTCGAGCTTCCCCGTTGTGTGGCGGGTACGGTTGTCGATCGTTGCCGTGGCGTTGGTGATTGCGTTCCGTTGGTCGGGAGCCTGCGACTTGCAGTCCTGCATCCAGTGATGCTCCACCGAGCCGCTCCGGCTGGTACAGAATAGTTGGTTGTTTGGGTGGCCTGGGCGGCGTTTGACCAAGGGCAGCTTTGGTAAAGCACCGACAACTCCCCTTTGGGGCCTTCCAGCCGGGTTCCGTGTGGTGCTTTCCTGTTGCTTCCCTGTTAGCAGCTGTGCGGGCGTGTCGGCCTGCGCTGTTGCGCGAGACGGTTGCCCTTTTTTCCCTCTGGCCTCTGTGCCTGGCGCAGCCGGGGCTGTTTCTTGGGCTATACCACTACTGTGGTATTGCCAACGTTTGCCAATATGAAGGCGGTCACACGTTTCAACTTGTAATTGAAGGGGCGGGGGGGAAAGAGAGTCCGTTGTATGCGAGGCGCGTCCCCGTGCAGTACCGTGCCGCGGTTTACCCTTCTTCTCCCCTTCCTGTCACTCAGCCGGGTTCTGTGTGGTGCCTCCCTGCTGGCGGCTGCGTGGTTGTGACAGTTTGTTCTGCACTCACTGTTGTCCTGATGTGGGGCTGCGGTTTGCCAACGCATACAAAAGAACAAAAAAAAAAAAAGGAGACGAATGCACAGCCAACTCCAACCAACTTGTGCGTGCGCGGAGCGGACGCGGATCTCCAGCGGCGCAGCTTCGAGCATGCGTCGCGCCGTCGGCGTACCGCGTTCCGCGAACACTGCGACCGCCGTTAGCGGGAGAGCACGCGGGTTTGCCTCTACAGTATGGGCACAAGCCCGTACTCGTGTTCTTCGGTCGTGTCCGGGGTATCGTCAGGGCTGGACGCCACAAGGACTTGGAAGGGTGGAAGGGCGCCAGCTCTCTGTAAGTAAAAAAGGGCGAGCTCGGGGTGGACGAATAAGAAGTACCAGAGGGAGTCGATGGGTCCGCCTGGGTCCTTCTTTATCCGCCTTGTTACCTCAAGCCGCAGCGTGGTCCTGAGGGGAGCTGTAACGAAGGCTCGGCAGTGCACGAATAAGTGCAGCAGGGGGCTGGGCGAGCGAGCCCCGCAGATCGGGCACGGAAGGAAGTGCCACCGCCGCTCATCCGAACCGAGGGATACGTGGGGGAAAAAAAGTTTTTTTTCCATCAGGCACCTTCCTTTCCACCGGCCCAACGGACGATCATCGTCGGCGAAGAGTGAACGTGATCCAGGAACCCCCTTGGGTCTCCTCAACAATTCGCTTGTTGAGAGCTTCCAGTGAGGTGCCGAGGCCGTCGATGTGATACAAGAAGAGTATCGGCCCGAGGACGGTACCCTGGGGCACGCCGTGCTTCAGGTGGAACTTGCTTCCGGTGGCCCCATCGACCTTGAAAGCCGCCCTTCTGTTCCTCAAGAAGGACTCAAGCCACACGAGAAACTTAGGGGGGACTCCCTTACTCTGCATAGCGTCGAGTAGGAGGGCGTGGTCGACGGTGTCAAAGGCGTTGGCCAGGTCGAACGAGAGGAGGCAGACGCGTCGCCGGGTAGGTACCGCGCAGTCGATCGTGGTCATGACGGAGTAAAGCTGCTCCTCAGTACCTCGCTGCTTACGGAAGCCGCCCTGCCGAGTGCAGAAAGGTAGGACCTGGGTGACTTCCTCGTTCTCCGTCAGGAAAACCAGCCGGTTCTTGACGATCACTTCCATCAGCTTGGAGGTAACGCTCGTCAGAGAGATAGGGCGGTAACCCTCAGGGAGGGAGTGGTCTCTGCCTGGATTCGCGACAGGTATGACGTGGGCATCACGCCAGGTGTCCGGGACAAACCCTTCACCCCAAGAGATGTTCAGGAGCTCGAGGATCAGCTGCTTGGCGCCTCCATCCAGCCTGGACAGGAACTCGGTGCAGATGCCGTCGGGGTCCAGGGATGTCTTCGGGTCGAGATCCTTGAGAGCACGATCAAGCTCGTCCTCGGTTCATAGCTGTCAGCCACAAGGTTGCCACATTGTGGCCCCATTTAGCCACAAAGTAGCCACAAACCTTGTGGCTACCTTTGTGGCTAATTATGCAAAATTTTGGTATCACGGAAAACCGCGTGGAACTAACTTTTTCGGCCAGAAAATGCATCTGAAACACGTTTTCTGACGATTTTGACAGGGTTTTGGGCCAGAATACGGTTAGTTGCTACACCCTGGGCTCGGCATCCTGGTTGCGCACCCTGGGGTACCATTGGTAAACGGTTTACTAAACCGCTACTGCTACTAAAGTAGTAGTAGGCATTATGCACACAGAATCATGCATAATTCAGGTTGGCGAGAGTGACAGACCCATTCTACTTGCAAAGCGCTTACCATTTCTGTCCTGAAACCCTCTGAGAGGGCCTCTCAACCAGCGACCGGCGCTCTCCGAGCCTCTTGAATGACCCCAGAGGAGGAGTGGGAGAGAGCGGCAAGTACCGCCGCAGCCAAACAGATTTGAATGCTGCCAGAAAGCTGCAAAGAAAACGTGGCAGCCGTCTGATAATAGTCAGGAGCTGGCGGATGGTGACTGAGCTTGAGCTCCCTGCCGCGGGCCTGCGGCCCGTGCTGCCCTGCTGGGACTGGTATTGTCGCAAGTCAGTCACTTTCAACTTTCCCTTGTGCCTTGGCTGGGCCTGTGCTACAGGAGCCTGCGAGGAATTTCCAAGACGTGTGAGAGATTGCCCCCGCTACTTTTCTCGGATCTTTGGCTCCTCCTTGAACTCTTTCGGACGCTGATTGCAACAAGTGTAACAGTGCCACTCAGTGACAGCTGTTACAGGGAGTCAGTCACACTGTCAGTGTGCTCCTGCTGTACTATCATAGTAACTATGCCTGCTGCCGTGTGAAGTTGCGAGCTCTGTGCACTTTGCAAGCAAGCAAGCAAACTCGCTGGTGACGGGGTACCGAGTAGAAGAGTTGTCGTAATTGTGAAATGCTCCGTTTGCTGGGTCGTTGCTGTCCTGTTTAACCTTGGGTACTTAGAATATCAGTGCATCGTCGTTACTAGTACGGCTGTCACCGGCGTGGTTTGGGTCCTTTAGCAGGAAAAGTTGGAGACTATGCACCCCGCAACTGAAACGGGTTTGCGGACAATCGACCCTTTGAACTAAATTGATTCCTTGCCTGCTCCAAAACTTGGCAACAGAAGCATTGGCAGCTTCGTACTGACTCTGCGGTCTGAAATATCAACATCGCTTTCGACGGGTTCGTCTTCCTCCGGTGCACTCTCTGACTCAAAATGTACCAGAACTATGGCATTAGCATTGGTGCTGCGACCGTGTTGGCAAGATGCAGCAGCTTGTTGTTGTTTTCTGAACTTTTCAAGCCTTGAATTACTCGCAGTGTTGTACGAAGTTACTGATAGAGTTGCCAACGTTGCCGCTGACTCGCGGCTGAGGATACGAGGCCAGGGCGAAGCAGCTTACCCAAATTCGGGCCCAAAAACCTGTCAAAATCATCAGAAATTGTGTTTTAGATGCATTTTCTGGCCGAAAAAACTAGTTTCACGTGGTTTTCCTGGGTATCAAAATTTTGCATAATTAGCCACAAAGGTAGCCACAAGGTTTGTGGCTACTTTGTGGCTCCCAATTAGCCACTAGTGGCTACCTTGTGGCTGACAGCTATGTGTGAAGCGGTAGGTAGAGCCGGTACATACGGTGTGAAGCGGTAGGTAGAGCCGGTACATACGGTGTGAAGCGGTAGGTAGAGCCGGTACATACGGTGTGAAGCGGTAGGTAGAGCCGGTACATACGGTGTGAAGCGGTAGGTAGAGCCGGTACATACGGTGTGAAGCGGTAGGTAGAGCCGGTACATACGGTGTGAAGCGGTAGGTAGAGCCGGTACATACGGTGTGAAGCGGTAGGTAGAGCCGGTACATACGGTGTGAAGCGGTAGGTAGAGCCGGTTCATACGGTGTGAAGCGGTAGGTAGAGCCGGTACATACGGTGTGAAGCGGTAGGTAGAGCCGGTTCATACGGTGTGAAGCGGTAGGTAGAGCCGGTTCATACGGTGTGAAGCGGTAGGTAGAGCCGGTACATACGGTGTGAAGCGGTAGGTAGAGCCGGTACATACGGTGTGAAGCGGTGTGTAGCCGGCATACGGTGTGAAGCGGTGTGTAGCCGGCATACGGTGTGAAGCGGTGTGTAGCCGGTACATACGGTATGAAGCGGTGTGTAGCCGGCATACGGTGTGAAGCGGTGTGTAGCCGGTACATACGGTATGAAGCGGTGTGTAGCCGGCATACGGTGTGAAGCGGTGTGTAGCCGGCATACGGTGTGAAGCGGTGTGTAACCGGCATACGGTGTGAAGCGGTGTGTAACCGGCATACGGTGTGAAGCGGTGTGTAGCCGGCATACGGTGTGAAGCGGTGTGTAGCCGGTACATACGGTATGAAGCGGTGTGCATAGCTGTCAGCCACAAGGTTGCCACATTGTGGCCCCATTTAGCCACAAAGTAGCCACAAACCTTGTGGCTGCCTTTGTGGCTAATTATGCAAAATTTTGGTTCCACGGAAAACCGCGTGGAACTAGCTTTTTCGGCCAGAAAATGCATCTGAAACACATTTTCTGATGATTTTGACAGGTTTTTGGGCCAGCATTTTGGTGAGCTGCTTCACCCTGGGCTCGGCATCCTGGTTGCGCACCCTGGGGTACCATTGGTAAACGGTTTACTAAAACTCTACTGCTACTAAAGTAGTAGTAGGCATTATGCACACAGAATCGTGCATAATTTAGGTTGGCGAGAGTGACAGACCCGTTCTACTTGCAAAGCGCTTACCATTTCTGTCCGAAAACCCTCTGAGAGGGCCTCTCAACCAGCGACCGGCGCTCTCCGAGCCTCTTCAATGACCCCAGAGGAGGAGTGGGAGAGAGCGGCAAGTACCGCCGCAGCCAATCAGATTTGAATGATGCTAGAAAGCTGCAAAGAAAAGTGTCAGGCGTCTGATAATAGTCAGGAGCTGGCGGATGGTGACTGAGCTTGAGCTCCCTGCCGCGGGCCTGCGGCCCGTGCTGCCCGGCAGGCTGGGACTGGTATTGTCGGCAAGTCAGCCACCAGAAGCCATTTCCCTTGTGCCCTGGCTGGGGTGCTACAGGAGCCCGCGAGGAATTTCCAAGACGTGTGAGAGATTGCCCCCGCTACTTTTCTCGGATACTTTTCTTGGCTCCTTCTTGAACTCTTTCGGACATTGATTGCAACAAGTGTAACAGTGCCACTCAGTGACAGCTGTTGGGTACAGGGAGTCAGTCACACTGTCAGCGTGCTCCTGCTGTCCTATGCCTGCTGCCGTGTAGTTGCGCTCAACGGCCGCGCACTGCGCACTTTGCAAGCAAGCAAGCAAGCAAACTCGCTGGTGACGGGGTAGCTTGCACACCGAGTAGAAGAGCTGTCGTAATTGTGCAATGCTCTGCCGTTTGCTGGGTCGTTGCTGTCCTCCTGCGTATCCCAGAATATCAGCGTGCTTTGTCGTCGTTACTAGTAACCTTAGACCACGGACCTGGCACGGTTGTCACCACCTGCGTGGTTAGGTCCTTTGGCAGGAAAAGTTGGAGACTATGAACCCCCGCAACTGACAACCGACAAGAGACCCTTTGAACTAAATTGATTCCTTGCCTGCTCCAAAACCTGTCAACAGAAGCATTGGCGGCTTCGCACTGACTGCTGTCTGAACTATCAACTTCGCTTTCGACGGGTTCGTCTTCCTCCGGTGCACTCTCCGACTCAAAATGTACTAGAATTATGGCATTAGCATTAGTTTTTCGACCGTGTTGGCACGATGCAGCAGTTTGTTGTTGTTTTCTGAACTTTTCAAGCCTTGAATTGCTTCGGTGTTGTACGAAATTACTGATAGAGTTGCCAACGTTGCCGCTGACTCGCGGCTGAGGATACCGAGGCCAGGGCGAAGCAGCTTATCAAAATGCTGGCTCAAAAACCTGTCAAAATCGTCAGAAATTGTGTTTCAGATGCATTTTCTGGCCGGAAAAGCTAGTTTCACGTGGTTTTCCTGGGTACCAAAATTTTGCATAATTAGCCACAAAGGTAGCCACAAGGTTTGTGGCTACTTTGTGGCTCCCAATTAGCCACTAGTGGCTATCTTGTGGCTGACAGCTATGCTCGGTTATACGCCCACAGCCAACGTCGTCATCGGACGGGCGATTTTTCGGAGCCCATCGGCGGGGGGGATCAGTGTTTGCGCCCCCACAGACGGACTCGAGATGCCGTCCGAGGATTTCGGCTTTGACTTCGGCTTCGACGCAGAAACCTTCGCCGTTCCGCAGCGGAGGGATAGAAAGGTGGTACCGTCCAGCATGCGGACCTGGCGGAAAAGGAGGGCAATGCCAGTGCACCTGTTAATGCGGCCCGCTATCCTGTCCCAGTAGCAGGTTTTGGCCTGCGTGGCGGCCTCCTTGAACTCGCATATCTTCTCGAGGTGTGCACAGATTTTGTCCGAGGAGTCGGGCTCCGCCTGCAGCTCCGCGAAAGCGGCGGCTTTTTCACGTTCGAGGGTGGTGAGCTCAGGGGTCCACCACGCCTTGTACGCACGGCCCTGGGTGTACTTCGGGACAAAATCATGGATGGCACGGCGGAAGCAGGAGGCAATGCGTTTGGCGAACTGGGTGTTGGTGGCCGGTCTTTTGGCGAGAAGGGTCGCGCTCTCCTCATCCAACCGAAGCATCATCTCTTCCCAGTCTGCCCGTTTCCAGGAGAACCATGTAAGCCTGGGGGGCCGAGGCTGCCTGTACCCCCTCGGAACCTCGAAGGCGACAGGGTAGTGGTCGGACTCCCAGGAGTCCAGTCTCCTCCAGTTGCGTATGAAGCCGGGGATGCGGGAGGAGATGGCTACATCCGGGGATGAGTTTCTGATACCCGGCCTCGGCGGCATGGTGTGGACTGCGGGGTTGTTGCTAACCACTGCCGACACCTCGACGAGCCAGTCCTTCAGGTTCCGTCCGCATGCGTTAATAGCCCCGTGGGACCAGTCCGGGTGGTGGGCGTTTAGGTCACCGGCGATGACGACGGTGTCGTCCATCGGAAAGGGCTCCATGTCGAGGTTTGTGTGGGAGGATTTCGACGGTGGGTGGTATACGTTGTAGACCTGCAGTGCTGGGAGACCGATGCGGGTGATCTCGATTGCCACGCATTCCGTCGTAGAATTACATAATCCCGCGGGGACAGGGATCTCTTTTACGTGCAGGTTGGACCTCACAAACGTGGCGACCCCACCGCCTAGGCCACCTCGGTCCCGCCGAAACACCCTGTAACCGTTGAGAACTGGAGGAGGAGACTTGCTCGACAGCTTTGTCTCCTGCAGGAGGAGAATGTCCGGCATGTAGGCGGCGATTCCTCGGCTGATGCTATCTAGCCCCCGAGACAACTTCTCGCGAGCGAAGAAGGAGTTGCAGTTGAACGAGATGAACTTCAGGGTAGAGAGCTCGCCCCAACCGCGCTCGGGACGTCTGCGATTGGCCGCTGGGGGGAGTGCGGCGCTACGCGGTGGTTGAACGCCGGCCTGCTGGGCTCGGCGAGGAGCCGAGGGTTGTCCCGGGGGAGCCTGTCTCCGGGTGTTGGTGACTGGTGCAGGTGCCGGATTTTGGAGGGTTTGGGCGCCGCTCTCTGGGGTTGAGCTGGCGAGGTGGGGGGCGCCGAGGGGGGGATCTCCCGGGCGCGGGGGTAACCCTCAATGCTGTGAAAGAAGCGGAGGGCTTCCTTCTGAGGGAGACCCGTCGAAGCCCAGGTGGTCTGGTATCGACGGTCCCGTGGGCAGAGGCGTAGCCCCTGGTCTTGAGAGAGTGTCAGGGGGGAGGGGACCATTTGGTGGGGGTTGACCGGCTCCCCTGGCACGTGGAAGGTCCGCGCTGTGGGAGCGGGGTGGGGGGTACACCATCCGCGTGGCTCCGCGTCCTCCCCCTACGGCCCGCGGGGCGGGAGCGGTATGGGCCGGTGCCGCAGTTGCTTGGTTCCCACATTGCGGTGCTGCAGCGTGAGGGGGCTCGGCCTGAGGCAACGGGGTGTCTTGTGCCTCGGAGGTCGGCTTTGTCTGGGGTTCGGCAAGGGGGCGACGACGAGGCTTGGCGCGGCGGTCCTTGTCGGGTTGGCCCTGCGAGCACGGAGGTTGCTGATCGGGGGGCGGAGGAGTGGTAGAAGGTGGCGTTGACGGCGCATGTTGCTCCTGCAGAAGCGGTTCGGGACGTCCGGCCGAAGGCGGTGCATTGGCATCCAGCTGGTGAGGGCAGTCGGGCTCGGCCACTCGGTCCGGGGTAGTGTCCCTCGCTCTCTCGCGCGTTGAGGCTGTCTTGGCGCGGCGGTCCTTGTCGTGCTGGCCCTGCGTAGGCTCCAGGGCGTCGGCTGCTCCCCCGTTGCCCGTTCTCACTGCGGATGTGTCGGACGTAGGTGGCAGCGAGGTAGGAGGGCAAGGGGGTTGCTGGGCGAGGGACGGAGGGGCAGGTGGCGCAGGCGTCGCGTCCCCCTGCTGTCGGGGCGGTTCGGCACGTCCGACGGAAGGCGAGGCGCTGGCATCTGGTTGATGGGGGTGGCAGGGCACGTCCACGTGGTCCGGTGTCGTGTCCCTAGCTCTCCTGCGCGTTACAATCTTGGTACGGCGGTCCTTGTCGTGAACGCGGGTGCTGACTGTAGCCAGTTGGTCCTGCGTGGCCTCCAGGGAGACGCTCTGTTGCCTCACCGCCTCAGATAGCCGCTGGTGGGAGCTTTCCAAGTTGGTCCCGTGCCTGTGAAGGCCAGCGGCAAGCTCTGAGCGGGTGTTGGCAAGTGCCTCACTCTGTGCACGAATGTCCGCAGTAAGGTGGGCGAACTTCGCATTCATCCCCTCTGTAATGGAGCGGAAGCCAGAGACGAGATCCTCCTGCGTTCTCTCCACCGCCTCCCGATAGCTGGACCGCAGCTGCTCCGAAATGGTCACAACGTGACTGACGGCCGCAACAAGGGCTTCCGGCTGTCCTTGGATTCTGCTTCCATGTCGATTCGGGCCTGCTTGCGTTGCCATTCCGATGAGTAGTTCCTGTGGGCGGAACCTGCCGTACGAGGTGGCAGCTTTGCGGAGTCGCCTGCGGCACGGCGCGCACCTTTTCACCGGCCTTCCTCGCTGTCTGCTCTCGTGCGTGGGGCCTTGTGTTCAGCGGCCGTGATCCCGCCTCTCCAGTAACTACAGTAGTGGCAGGACCTTCGTCACAGGCTTCGGCACATCCGGAAAGAGAAGTTCCGGGTAGAAGAATTCTGCGCAAGATCTTTCCAGCGCCCCTTTCTGACTCAGAGTCACACGGAAGTGTTCGTTCTTGTAGATAACAACGAAGTCACGTTGGGTCTCGCCTGCGGCCTGGGTCCTGAGGCTGGAGTCGTCCATCATTGATGTCGATTCACACTCTCACTCTTCTTGACACCCGAACCTACTCAGTACGCACATAGGCTACCGCGGCCAGTGAGGCAAATTCAGTGCAAGCCATTCTCTTTGAAACGATGCCTCGACAAGGACCTTATTAAGGTTGGCCGTGCAGGAAAGTTCGTGACAAGAGGTGGCTAAAGTCTGATGTGGTGGTGGTGGTGGTGGGGAAGACTCGTCTACCAGCTGTGAATTTCTCGAAAGACATCCAAATTCACTCACGGGGCAAAGCTGAGGCCAAAATGTGACGGGAATGTCGCGAAAAAGGTTCCGAAAGCGATGTCGTGCCCAAATACACTGTGAAATCCTTTGTGTAATTCTTGTGTAATTTTGTGTAATGCTTTGTGTAATTTTGTGTACACAATGTGTAATTTTGTGTACACAAAAGCCACACTGACGTGGCAGACCTTTTCGACGAATTTTTGCTCGATATCAGCTCCGATGAAGAGATCTGTGAAAAATAGGGCCGGTGCTGAGGGTGCTGGTTCGATTCCTGACGGAGTGGTTTTTCCAAAGTCTGAAGTGCCATCTGGGGGCCAGATTTTAGGCTATAGCGAGTGTAGAAAAGGTGCCGATACATGCCAGGGATAGCTCTTTCCGTCCCGCAACGTTTTTGCCAAATTTCCTCCATTGTTGACCCCCAAGTGTCTGCCTCCCACAAGGCTCGTATGGCATAGTGGTAGAGACCAAGGAAGGTCTCATGACGTACGCGAAGAACATCGACCTCTGCCACTCGAGCTTCCTCGCCGAGCTGAGAGCGATCGTCGTGGTACTCATGTGGAGGCCTGCTCGTGGGCTCCCGGCGACAGGCGGGTTCTACTGGTACTCACCGACTCGCAGTCTGCGCTCTCGCCGCGCTCAAAGATCATCAGCGAAACGCGATGATGTGGGATTTGGCATTGCGTTCAAAACATGGAAAAAGAGACTTTTCAGTGACTGCACTGCCACACTACGAAACCCCACAGGTCTCCGTTCAAGTCACGTTCTCCTTCGACCCCCGTGACGGTATTCTGGGTATCAAAGCTGTTGTCTTGGGCTACCCCGAAAAGAGCACCTCGACTACTATCGAAAAGCCTTGCGCAATTCCCGAACAAGAAGTCATAAACATGACGAACGACGAAAAAAAACTCGTTCAAAGGGAGAAGGACAGGAAAGTCCGAGATCTCAAGTTGGCCGAGCTTCAGGAGCTTGCACAAGTTATCATGGAGAACGATGGTATGCGTTTCTTTCTGACGACCGTATGCGGGTTTAATACGAAACGTGTACAACTAACGCGGTCATGAGTATTAGCGACAAGACATCATGACAGCAATCACAGAACCTTCTCGCGCATGTGAATGAAGGCAGGCATGGCGAGCTCTGGATGCAGTCTGTGAGCTGCAAACAGGTAACGGCAACCGCAGCACCAATCGTCTTGTTTGACATCCCTCCAGCGTCCGTTTCGATGAACCAGGAACCGTGTCGGTAGGAAAGACCGGTGCAACGTGGACGACTATCTCGCTTCCGCAAAAGTCAGAAAGTGAGCAAGCTACTCGGAGGGACCGGTCAGTGCCGAGCACGAGTTCCGGATACGTTAGTGTTGTAAAAACGTTCATTCAGCGGACAATGATGACACGGTAAGCTGGAAGGACGCGCAGGCCCAAGGCGTACAGTTTCTGCAGTTTTCTGCTGCCAGAGTCACGTTTGGGAGGCGAAGTACTTTCTATTACTATCCCCAAACTTTTATACCATTCTATTACTATCGCAAACTTTTATACCATTCTATTACTATCGCCAAACTTTTATACCATTCTATTACTATCGCCAAACTTTTATACCATTCTATTACTATACCCAAACTCTTATACCATTCTATTACTATCCCCAAGTTTTTATACCATTCTATTACTACCCCCAAACTTTTGTACCATTCTATTTCTATCCCCAAACTTTTGTACATTTGGTTGGTATCCCAGCACTTGGCGTCAGTACCGAAAACGTTGAAGCGTTATCCCACCGCACGAAACAAAGAGGCCCCTTTTTGCTTTGCCGCAAGTTTCTAAGCGAAGACGAAATCTCAAACTGCCAGCACGGAGTCTAAGTGGATTTCGGTCTCTCGTTTGCGGAGTCGACGACCCCGACATTCTGTTTTGCCCCGACTCCACCCTGTGGAGGGCTTCCGTGGGAATCCCACTCCAATCCTGTAGTTCCGCCCTTTGACGCTAATCAGGCTCAGATACGAGTCAGTACGCGTGCACGCAGCACGGTGCTGGATTCTGGAGTCTACGCTATATCGCCGAACAAAAGCCACCACGACTGTGCCCGGCCCAGGGTTCCACCGAAGATTTGGTCGACCGTTCAGCCACTCTGACGACTCAGACTGGTCGCCGGCCGCTGTGAAATCCACAAATAACGCTAGAAATCATCGGTCAGTTTCTTTGGCCCACCGCAGTCGCGCTCTGCTGCACAACCCTGCGAGTCAGCACAAACCCTTTCATGTGGGTTTGCGGGTTTGGTAATTCTCTTTGAGAGTTCTCGCAGAACAGGTGTCATCAGGAATGCCAGGATGTCAACTGAGTCGGCAACATCAACGCGCAGAGCTTGGCTACGTTTCGTTTACGGGCAACACGTAGTACATGCTGCGGGAATGGTTCCCAGGCTGTCAATGGGACCCAGCCCTGGAAAGCCCGCGGCTCTCGGGGCTGGGGATGGAAAGTGGAAAAACAGTAGAAGTGTCGGGCACCCTGGACTTGGTGACTGGTCCTAACACTGTACTAACCACGGTTGTGAAACGAATGGATTATTGTACATTATTGTATTTCCCCCGCTGACCAAGAATTATTGTATTTTTATTGTACATTATTGTACATTATTGTATATTATTGTACATTATTGTACATTATTGTACAGTTATTGTATATTATTGTACGATTGTTGTACATTATTGTACACGCAGTGGTGCAGGAGGTAAGGCGTGTGGAAGGTTCACGACAGGTTTTACACGGAATGACCCGATGAACTCGACAGACTTCCGAACATGGTGTCTTTGTCATGGGTGTTCGAGCGCAAAAAGACAGCGTTGCAGTTCAAGAGGGTGAAGATGCAGCAGGTGTCATATCATGGACTAAAGGGGGGGGGTCGAATAATAACACAACGTTATTATTCAATTTGTCGAATAATAAAAAAAAAATTGAGGAGGCATGATGTGTCGAATAATAACAGGGTCAAATAATAAAAAAAAATTGGGATGGAGACCGTGGCTACAAGCGCATCTCAGTTCCGAGCAACATCCAGAGGACGCACAGGGAGCTCAAGTTGCGCTGTACAATCCGTCTTGTGGCTCGTTGGGTGTCGGGATCCTGCGGCAACGACGTCAGAAAGGCTAGGGCACCATATCGCCTTTGCAACACACCAGTACTGGCTTGCCCGCGAAAGAGGCCTTTGGTGTGATGACCGGGGGCACACGAACACAAATGCCGTAGCGAAATGCCTGCGCCCCATCGGTGTTGTGGCAGAAAGCTACCATGAGTATCCACTCGAGTCCGGTGCTGAAGCAGCGCTTTCCTTGTTTGAAGAGTGCCAGTCATTGACTGTTGTCAATGGTGGTTTCACCACCATTGACCAGCAATGGCCAAGATGAACAGTGCCACTCGAAGAGTGAGAATGACGGAGTGGGTGGCCCAGGCAACTGCGAAAACCCTCGACAAGATTAATGTGCATGCTAGCTTCAAGAAACTGGGCTACTTCCTTGGGTGCCCGGGGAGTTCGGCGAATGATGTCAAACTCCGTACGTTGCCAGACTACGTGTGGACACCACAGACAGGCAAGCACTCAACTACGGGGATGAACGTGTGCTCTACCGCAGCTCCGAAACCCGTTTCTGAACTGAACTGCTGTCCAAGGTGCAACCTCTATGTCGTTACCTCCTTCCTTGACGAACACATCAGCCAATGCGACGGCTCTGGCTCGGCGCCGTGCCAAGCGCCACAGCCTTCACAAGATGCCCAGTCACAGGTTGACGTGAACGCAGGAGCTGGAGGCGAAGAGGATCCTGAGGAAGAGGTCGACGTGCCACAATCGCAGTTCCACAGCTCGAGCAGGAAGTACAGTTGTGTTGCGCCATGCAAGTTCACCGCTGGACAACAGAGAACCTGGATTCCTCACACCAAAGTGTGCCCACACTGGAAAGGTCACTGTACGAAGAACAACCTCATGCGCTTCTTCAAGAAGTGAGCTACTTCGCTGCACCTTACATGTCTTGTCATCTGCCTTCTACGTTTTCTTCATCACGCGACACGCCGCAACTTGAATCGACTCATCATTCCTTTCTATCCTGCGCGGTTGCTTCCCAGTTGAACGGATGAGGCGACAACCTTTGGCTCTGAACTGCATCCAGACTGCCGTGTGTCAAATAATAACAGGGTCAAATAATAACAAAAAAATGACCAGCCAGGCGTGTGTCGAATAAATGTTATTATTCGACCCCCCCCTTTACCAGAAAGAGCGACAAACATTCGAAAGGCAGTTGCCACGACAGGTGTCTTGGCGAGAGGACGTCTTGGCGGATCTTCACTTCGACAATCTTCACTTCGGCAATCTTCACTTCGGACTCAGTTCAGTCCGGAAATTGAAGTGAAGGTTTCCCGAGGTGAAGACCCTTGATACAGACGTTTGCTTCAAAACGACGTTTTCAGGGTCGAACGCAGCAGGGAAGTGAAATACATCGTATTTCGTTCTTTCTCGTTTCCCCGACCGAGCATGCTCTCCAGGGCGTGAACGGAAATACTGCCCCTTTCATTCAGATATTTGCTGCAATTGGGCGCAGCGAGATAGCTGTCAGAAGCTTCCCGCAACGGAATATACATCTCTGCAAACTAACTTTTGAATTGGGTGGTAAATCCAGGTGCGCCTGATGCGCCTAAAGGGGTTATGGAGTACGCGCATTTTTGGTAAATGCTCGGACTGTGTATTCCAGTCTTCAACATCTGCTCAATTTTCTCGATCTCGCAGATGCTTAAGTGCACTGGGCAGTTTCTTGTTGCGGCCCAGTTTGTTCGTTGACCTTTTCGTGGAGTTTCTTCCCTTCTGCAGGAGTTTGGCCTCAGAACCGTGGGCCATGTGTTCTATTTTGCAGAAAAGGGAGGCAGTTCCCGTCATTTCTAGGATATCAGAAGAGTGCCTGATTGCTGCTGGAGCATCAGGATCGCTGGGACTGCAGTCGCTGCAGTCGTACACTAATGTATTGTATATTATTGTAAATTATTGTAATTTCTTGTACATTATCCACCTGGTCCGGGCTCCTGGTAAGTTCCCCGAAACTCCCCGACACTTCCCCGAAACTCCCCGCAACTCCCCGATACTCAGCCCGATTTTTGTGGGAAAAAGTGGGGGTGCCGGTGGGTGAGCAGGTGTACAGGTTGGTAGTTGAGTGGACAGATGGGTGGATGGTGGAGGGCAGGTCGGTGGATGGGTGAACAGGTGGGTAGTTGGGTAGACGGGTGCGGGCAAGTGGGTGAGGTGTGCAGGTAGGTGTGCTAGTGTGCTTCGGACGCGGCTCTCTTGAGCCGTCCGTGTTCCTCCTCCTCCGATCCTCTTCCTCTACTAACCGGATGCATCTACCAACTGTAGCTTGGACTCCTGGGCAGTTGTTGAGGCACACCCTTCAGCCTGCGGATTGGGAGGGCCTCAAGGCGAACCAGCAGTTGCTGGAAAACCTGCAGGACCTGCCTTTGAGTCCTTGGACACAGGGAGGAGTCTGAACAGGACGCGTCGTGTGCATGTGCGCAGGTTCAACCATCATCTGACTCTTCTGTTTGCGGTTGCAACCCGCACTGCGTCATCCTGTGCTTCTCGCAATACTTCACGGCGAGGCCGTCCCCTGTCGCGCGCTACCGACGCTTGCCGATGCTTGCACTCTTCGCATTTCGCTTTGTGATGTCTCGTACACACTCTCTCGCCCTTGGTGGTGGCCTGGGCACGCCTACCTCCATGCACTGGGTCTCCGCCGCCCACTAAATTTACCCTCTTCTGCCCCTTCTTGCCGGAGGTGCCGTCTTCGAAGGCGTCCCACCAGCACGTCCGCCCATACGTGGAAAATACGTCCATCCCCCAGACCTCATCATTGAAGGCGTGCCTGTTCGTCCCCAGCTGCGACTCGAGCACGAGCATTGTCTCTGTACCCGCACGACCTCTGCTGGAACAGTTCCTGCTCTCCTTGCCGCAGCGGATCCTGTCGCTACCTGTGTCAAACCGTGCCAACCTGTACCTCCCAGTCTGTCCTTCCTTCTCAGCCTCGATGTTCGTCTTCGGGGCATAGCCAAACACGGGACCGCTCTGCGCAAGGTAGGGCCATAATAGCGTAGCCCCCTCCCCGCCTTCGCCAAGGCCGGCTGCAGGGAAAGTGGTCGCCACAAAGGAAATACCCCGAAACTCCCCGAATTTCCCCGAAACTCCCCGAAACTCCCCGAAATTCCCCGAAACTCCCCGATACTCCCCGATATTTTCGTCTGGACCAGGTGGAAATTATTGTAAATTGTTGTATTTTTGTACAGTATTGTATACAATATGTACGAAAATCTGTACAATAAATACAATAAAATACAATAAACGATTCGTATCACAACCGTGACTAACGTAATTCAGTGACCGACTCACTGGGTGATACCAAAATGGGTTCAAAGTTTGGGAATGGGGCACAGCTTTGGAACCGTAATGGGTTCAAGTTTTGACCCTACTACAAGCCGTTCTCCTTCATGTCTGGATACCGCGTAATGGTCCACACATTTACATCATGAGGCAACTTCACTTTCAAGTCGAATAGAGGCAGACTCGCACAAGGCTTTTGTGACAAGCATGTACTTGTCTTTGTACCGAGGGCTGCCAGCAATGGGTGAATTCAGTCACCAGAGTTGCAATAGTAATAGAATGGTATAAAAGTTTGGGGGTAGTAATATAATGGTATAAAAGTTTGGGGGCAGTAATAGAAAGGTATAAAAGTTTGGGGGTAGTAATAGAATGGTATAAAAGTTTGGGGGGAGTAATAGAATGGTATAAAAGTTTGAAATAGTAATAGAATGGGCAAAAAAAGTTTCAAACGTCATATTTAGGCACCTCCACGTTTGGAGCATCGGGCTGGATGGATGAGGGTTATTGAGCAAACCACAAGCAGCATTGACCTGTTTATGGTGCGGCGTATGGGGCAGCATAACGCACCTACGTTATAAAGCAATTTTCAAGCGAACTTTAACTCTAAAAATGACTAAACCGGAACATGCACCACATCACAGAGTTCGAAGAACCCGTCAAGAAGGCTGCCCAGGAGGTTTTTGAGTGGTGTGAAAACAACGACTGGGCTGAGGTTCCTGCAATTGAAATGCAGAAAGATGAGGTATGCCTCAAGTGCATTGTATCAGATGGCTGGTGGTGGTGCCTTAGTGGTGCCTGCTGTCGCCGTCCAAAGTACGAAAAGAGTTTTTTTTGCATGGGTCACAAAATTTCTTCACTCCATTATGTCACGCAAACGCTCATTATGTCACGCAAACGCTCATTATGTCACGCAAACGCTCATTATGGCACGGCTCCAAAAATATGGGACAGCACAAAAAAATGAGGATGTGTGATGCACATATATGACACAAAAGTGAGTAAAAATGGTCGCCAACCAAGTAAATGACTGATGCACAACCGAAGGTGAGTCGGAACACACAAGGAATGCTGTGCTGATGACGAAAGAGAAGGAGAAAGAGCGGTTCTGAGAGCTACTTGTTAGAACGCTTTGGTGCTGCCTTTGCTGCCATCTTTGGCGCTGCCATCAGTGCAGACGGAACGCCAATGGTGATATTTGCACGTTCACAAATGTACGAGAACGAATTGTTGCAGGAATTCACAGCAGACGGGGGTTTCCTGAAGAGAACTGCACCAGACGGGGCAAGGAATTCTCTGCAGAAAGCAAAGCCTGAGGGACCTCAGGCACAGAGGTTCATCTCTCGACTCTGAGGCACTCCAGCCAGCTCTGTTTCTGCGCTGTGCTGGCGTCTAGGACTCCGGATGAGCTCGAAGTCGACTCGAACTGCTCAAAAATTCTGCGCGCTCCCTTATCGGCATAGTGGTCTGTCACCTTAGATGCTCGTGGTGTCAGGTTCTTTGTATCGGACGATTCGGGGCAAAAAGGGTTTCTCACGGCTTTTTATGAGGCCATATTTCAGCGCGTAAAAAATGTCTGGGGAGTGACTCAATTTTGTGACCGATGCAAAAAAATTATGTTTTCCACTGAATAGAGCAAAAAGGCACTCTCGTTTTTTTATTTTTGGCCACTCGTGCCTCCCGGCACTCGTGGCCAAAAAATAAAAACTCGAGTGCCTTTTTCCTCTATTAATCACAGTGAATAAATAGCTATTCCGCACTCTCTCATCCCAAAGGGTATGGGCCTCCACTGTCAGGTGGGACCCCCAGAGCATTTTTGCATTTTTAGCATGATCCTGGTACTCTTTTTTGCCATCCTTGGCGCGTTGGTTTGTTTTACACTGTGCGCGACAATTTCGTATGGCTTAGAAAGTGCAAGAAGAAGCCCCCGAGTGATACAAGGCTTGCGGTCAAACGACGATGCCGAGGGCGCTCGTCTGTACCGGTAGAATACTTTCACGACGGTCTTTAGGATCTCTCTACAATAGTATTGATGAAATTGAAAAAAACAAACAGCTGCTCAACGTCGCCGGTGCAGGTGAGGAATGTGAAGAAGCGCCGTGCTAACCCTCGTGTCCCTCACCCGTTAGTGTTCTGCTGCTAACACGTCGCGTCTCTACTTCAAAGCGCCTCGTCCTCTTCCTCCTTCTTTCGGTTGATCGGCAAAGAATGTACAGTACATACGACTCCCTTTTTAGCCCCATCAAAATCTAGCCATAACAACGAAAGTGGAGTCGTACATCTGCCGGGTTTCATCTCGGCAAAAAGAACAAGAAGGAAAATAAAGTGAAAAGTGCAAAAGAGGAAAACCAAACAAGCAACAGTGGTTAAAGCCTGGCACGCTATTTTGAACGAACAGCCTTGCCAAACGAAGCAAGGCAAGCTGCGGCAAAAAAGGAAGATGTGCTACTTTTCTGCGTTGAGTGAAGTCTAAGGCTGCGTCCATTCCATCCGAGTCTGTAAAAAATAAAGAAATCTTGAACAATGAGTACAACCCAACTAAGAAAAAAACTTTAAAACAAAGCCGAAAATAGAAGAAATCGTCATAAAAGCGGCGGTGGTGAACAACAACAACGAACAAGTCTTCTCCCTTTTTACTATTCCGGAAGCTCGTCGGAGCACTCAAGTCTTTGCATCTTCTTCTTTGAGCAGCAAAACCGTCCTCCCAACCCCCACCCCCCATCCCACTGGCGACCACGTGAGTCCGTGGCTTCGAATAAAGGTGACTGCACAGTGGGCTGTAGAGTAGGAGCGTTGGTGCTTCTTGAGCAATGCAACAATGTGCCCTTCAGATACTTCCGTTTACGCTAGTTTTTTGCCCCTCTCTGGAACCAAAAGGGCCAAACCTTCCCCAATATTCTGGCCACGTATCGTTCCTACCTCCTGGCAGGGGGGCCCCAATCAAAAAGTCAGTCTTTAGAAAAACAAAGTCAAAGGGTGGAGGTGTAAGCAGAAAACCAGGATCACCAGGCATGGGCTTGAACACATTGTGGTGCTATTCCCTGAGGGTTGTTCAGCGCAAGTCGGAACGCTGTATTCCAACGGTATGTGCGGGGAGGGGGTAGATTGGTCCGAAAGCTTGCATCCTGAATCCAGCAGCCGAAAGTGCTGCGGAGAAAATCGTGAAAACGTAGCAGAGTTGATCGTTTCGTTTCGGTTCGGGTGGAGGAAACGCCGAGACATCTTCGAAGGCGCGAAAATCTTTCTTCCCAGGGGATCGGCGTTGAGGGCCCACGCGTTCGGTCTCGGTGTAGGCATCTCTTTCCGTGCACAGGGGTTCCGTTTTACAGGTGTTACGGCAAGTTTTGGCAGCCGCTGCTTCGCAAAATTTGACGGGGACGGCTTCAGATCTACATCTGAATGACACCTCAACCACAATATGTTGTCGACAACAAACAAGTAAAATAATAAAACAAAACTACGCATTTCTTTGGCGCAATGGACCACTCGCCTCTTTATTAGTCACGGACCTCGTATCCCAATATGGGCCCGCTGGCGTACAAATGACGGGGCGGTATGAGCACAGAAAATCGAAGACGAGACCCTGTTGTTGAGGATATTGATCTGCCACCCCGAATGCGAGAATTGCAGTCAACAGACTCACAACAAAACCTTCCCCTCCCCCTAACTAAGATCTTCCCCATAAAGCTCAGCAGATTTTTTCGAAGATGCCGCGGGCTTCCTCCGACCTTGGCTCTTTCTTGAGACAACAGCACCGACTCCGATTTCTAGTGTTCCCAGCCCGCCTCGTACAAAGCAGTCACGCCTCCGTACATAGAGAAGGAAAGCTCTTCGAATAAAAGTTCCACCTGCATGGGAACGTATTTCACCAAAGCCCAGGTTCGCGGTAGGACAAGTACACACTGTGCCAGAGGTCTCTACTTTGCTATTCTGAACGGATCGCCCAGGTTCGCACCGAATCGACGGGGGATTCAAAAGCGATTGCGACGACGGGATCTCAGCTGACGCGATTTGTACTCGCGATACATGCAATTCAAGGGAGGTCAAGGGCGACACATCCAATCCAGAGATATGACTTGTCATATGACAAGTACTTGCTTGTCATAGTACTTGTCATAATATGACAAGTACATGTACTTGTCATATGTACTTGTCATACGTATTACAAGTACGTGGTGCAGTTTGCCCCTACCCCCCCCTTCTCCGAAATTCACGAAAACCACCAACCCTTTTTCCAGCTTCTCTTTTTAGGCAGTACCGGAGGAACACTGTCGGAACATGTCTGCACACACGATGGCTTTTGACGTCGGGGAAACGAGCAGAAAGAAAAGGCGCGGAACCAGAGTCTGCATCTGCCCGCAACAACACAGATCCTTTCACTTCGGGTCGGTTGCCACTCCTTCCTTTGCTGCGTCGTCACGGCAATGGAACCGTTCTCGGCTTTGTAGTTTGCGGAGGTTGCTTCTCCGTTTCTGTCTGGTAGCAAAGTACGAATACGGCAACGCGGCCGATCCAAGTCTACCCAACGCAGAAGTTTCGGGTTGTGCAAGACCATTAACCCGAAGGTGTATCCCGGGCTGTCTTTTCGCACCACTTCCGACCCCACGCCGACTTGGCATCGTTCTGAAGAGTCGCCGCGAGGGCCGCTCCTATTTCTAATCGCTGCGACAGCGTTACAACACGGCATCGTCCGAGGCTTTTACTTTCCCTTCTACCCCGGTCTCATGCCTCAATCAAAGCAAATCACGGGTGGTACCTGTTTTCCGGCAGACGTGTCCGCACACACACAGTGCGACACACCTTGCCACCCGCTACGCCCCTGTTCCTAAGGACCGATTGCTGTACGTCACTCCATGCTCTCGCCCACGGCTTAAACACACACCCTCGTTTTTTGTTTACCCGGTCTTGAGACCGGGAGACTAGGTGCAAACTACCACAAGGGCCACAAGCCGTTTTCACCCTCATCCGCCTCGCGCATGTTTTCTTTTGGAGTGCGGGACACTGTACTTGCCTAGGCTGCTCCGGTCAGAGTTCGTAAGCAGTAACGAATTCCCTGAACATGTGTTTGGTCCCGTTACGCGCGGTGACCCCTTTACGGAAGTACGGGTGCAAACGCATCCGACAATGACTGAGCTTGACCACTCTGTGGACCCAAGTGGCCAAAAGTATGGAGGCCCGAGCCGACCTACAGCGCGTTGCTTGTGCCGTGGCGCTGGGCTGCAACCGCACGCATGCTTTCGCTCCATGCATACACTTTCACCCGATCAGTGCCCAGCCGACTCACCCCCCCGTACTGCAAGCTCAAAGCACAGATGCAGCAGCAGCAGGGATGTGGGGTCGCCGAGCTTCCGTCCCAGTGCCCCGATGGGCGGGAAAGCCCGGACCGGGTAGACCAGGTAACTTTTGGACACAAAAAAGAAAAACGGAACCGTAACTCCCAGAAAAGGGATGATTCTAAGGGCACGTTAGGGTTTAGGTTTGGGCTCAGAGAGCCGTGAGATTCGCGGATGCTAGCGGCAGTCTATCGAGGAACGAGGTCGAACCTGTAGGCAGGGTGGCCAAGAGGGACTCTTCCCCGGCAACAGATCAGTGATGGAAGGGCGGCGACTTTTTGTTTCGTTCAGCCTTGCAGGTCCGGCTGCGTGTCTTCTCTCACGAAAAGCGAGCCTCAGTCTTACACCGAACTCTGGCTTGACCATGCACGGTGGAGTCTCAGAAGCGGGCGTCACACTCGCGTTTCGCGTGTGGATCTGCACGCGAAGTTCAGCACAACCGTTTTCAGGTGTGCCTCGGGCACACCCTTCTTATCTCCAGCTTCTGAGGCTGGAACTTGTGTGCTAAGCTCACCTCAGTCAGTGTTCCGTCCGCCACCGTGCCTGCAACTTCTCCAGCTGCGGCTTCTTGTGTTGTCGGCGCCGAAGCTTTACCAGTTTCGGCTGACACCATTTGCGCACTTAACCATGGTTAAGAAGAAGACGACTGAAAGCATAGACACAAAGATAGCTCAAAGCATCTGCAGAATAACACGAAAAGCCTATAGGCAAAACCCCGTTTTCACATTTCTTCTACGATTTCCTCTGCCACAGCTCGTTTCGTGAAGCTGGCAGCTGACTGAGGAGGCACCGGCTTTTTGAATGTTGGCCTCGGGGCCGTTTGCAGGTGCATTATTAGGTTGCGGTGGCAACGGTCCGCAGGTACGTCCGCGGGCCCTTGGAATCTAGCGAGCCCAGCGACAGCGAGTCAAGGAGACCTAATCCTCAACTAACGCTAAAAGCACAAGCAATTTCGGTTCCGGAGTTCATAAACAGCTGAAAGCCTGCATCCACGAACAGACGAAACGAACTGTGGCAGTGGAGGCAGAGGAGGAAAGGAAAGTTCATTACACAGAGGAATCAGCAGCTGGAGAAGTTCGGAGGCCCAGTGGCGGCAAAATGCGCCGCGAAGCCTCGGAGACGACCTAAAACGTTGATTCCTGCCGGTTTCTCATGTGTTCAAGCATGCTGTACTGTGAGCTATCTCATTCTCGCATATTCTCGCACGTGCGAGAATATGCGAGAATTGCGAGAATATGCGAGAATTTTGCGAGAATCGGGGCCGCGACCCCCCAATACGAGAATATGCGAGAATACGAGTCGTATCGGATGTATGCCTAGGGTGTGTCCCAATTGGGCATTTTTCAAAGTTCATCACACTAGGGCCTCCTGGGGACCTGGCCCCCTGTAGAGCACCCCACACCGTCATGTCTACAGGGTTTTCGAGTTTAAAATCGAGTGTAGAGCCCTAAAACGAGTATAAAACGCGAATTCAAAATTGCTGTCCAAAGTCGTGCCACCCTTTTACCCCACCGCAGAATTGCAAAAGGGGGGTGTTAATGCAGCTCAAGGCCACCACACAGGCAGCAAAAAAGTAGAAAAAAAACGCTCTCGCGCACCATGCCTCACCTATACAAGAAGAAAGGGGTTCATTGGTCGCGGAGACGCCCATATAATGGCAGAACAGCTAGAGTGAGATTGTGCTCTGTAGGTTCGAATTTTTTTTCAGCAGTGCTGAAGGACACGATGCAGGGAAGGACAGGCTCGGATCGAGGGAAAGCGGGGACAACGGGCTACCGTCTGTGCTTGTCGTCATGCAAAAATGTCGAACCGTTTTTCTTCCTCACTTTCCACAAAGCGTGTCCCAGAACTGCACGAACATTGGTCTGAGCAGCTCTTCTCCGGTAATGCGTGCCGCCAATGAGGACGACAGGAATGTTTTTGCAACGATTCAGAAGCAGCATTCACCCCTTCACATCTGCCAAGGTGGCACAAACTGGACCTTACGTCTACCTGAGGGGCTTCTTTTGAAAATGCAACGCACGGAGCTGGTTAATCTTGCGACAGGGCTGCAACTGCCTTGCCGTACAAAGGCATCAGCGTTGACTTACGGCTGCAGCTCGGTGATGCTCTCTTTGATCGTTAAACTCAGTCTCCCCTAGCCTGGCGTAGCAAAATAGCGTTTTTGCTGGTGTTTTCCACCGCAGATGAGGGCCTCCTGGTCTCCCAGTATGAATTTAAAGTGAATTTTGGCGGTTGAAGTAGCCTGGGGTAAAAGGGTGGCACGACTTTGGACAGCATTTTTGACACCCTTGTTCAGCAACCATTCAACGCCCGTTGGGTGCACATCCAGCGGTATTTCGTGCAGAATTGGTGTTTTGCACCCGAAAATCCAGTTTTCGGAGCCGGCTTTGTCGTTATATTTGAAGGTTGAAAAATGGTCCGTTGGGACACTTTTAAACAGTAGATTGACCCCCCCCCCCCCAACTAAGATTTTCCCCCCTCGGGTTCTCGTTCTTAAAGCCATTTCCTCGGGAGAATCCCAGAAACAGGAGGAAAGCGTTGCTCTTTTGTTTCTTTGTCAAAGACTTGGCTCTCCTCGCGTGCTCGTGCTATTCTCCCCCCTCCCACCCGTACACCCACTCATCCACTCTTTTCGTTGTTGTTCGTTCCCACGTAAGTTCCCCCTCGATCTAGACTGATCTCTTCGTTCCTTTGCCCCCACTACACGAAGGCGGACCACTCGTTTGTTGGAACTGTGCGACGCATACTGGGACTACCGATTGGGCACAGTATTCGATATTATAATGCTTTGTGCTTTTCGTTGCTCCGTTCACCGCCAAGCGGGGTGGTTCCCCCACACCTAAAAGACAACGAGTACGCAGCCCTCGCACATGTTGCACAGAGAACCCGTCTCGTATTAAGTTGGTATTCCTCCAACCTGTCCGATTTGCCCCCCCGACTCCGATTCCCAGGCCAAATTTTGTGGTTACGACGACCCGTATTTGTCCTGTTTTTTTTTTTGTATAAGCACCTGCTTTGTAGGAAATACTTGAGGAGGCTGCCAGCTGCAAAAGATCAAAGGATGTAAATGTGCTGCAGCCCACACGAAACACAGGTGTATCTGGGTTCAGTGGCGGCGTAAGCGTTCAACAAAAAGACCCACTTTGTAGTTGTATTGTTTCTCCCCCTGTAGCCTCCTTCGAAGTAAGCACAAGGCAGCCCCTCGAGCTTTTTTTTTGTGTTCTTTTCTAGTCTGTTCGGGCTAGTCTCATGGAAATCGGTTGCAATCCAGGGGTCTTCTTTTCACAAAACTGCGCCTTTCTTCTGGCATGAACCCGAATTTGATACACACAGGAAAGTAAGGTTTCCGGACCGATAACCCAGGCACCGGACAAGCGAAAACGAGGCTCTGCAGCGCGCGCCTCCGAGAGCTGACCCAAACAGACGAAGACAAGTAACGGAAAGGCTTCACTGCCCGACGTCGCTTCCCGAGAGCAACAGCGAGGAGAAATCGGATGCAAATCTCGTAAAAACTTTAACTCTAAAAAAGAACCTCTTTTAAAGCCCGGTGTCTCAAGCGAACTTTCGCTCCAAAAAGTCTAAAAAATAATTATGCACGAAACCGAAGAAGCAATCGGAAAAGAAAAAAGTCGCAGGCAACGAGTGAAGATCGCCGGGGGCCGAAGAAAGAATAGATTATATCCCCCTGTCCCCCACACACCGCAAGCCAAAGGTTCCAAATCGGGGCTTTTTTTTCTTCTTCGAACCAGTGCCCGCGGCTGGAGCTGGTAGGTAGGTTGTCCAAATGTTCTGAAACAGCTTTCTGAGAGACTTTTGACTGTATCGAGGAATGAGCATTCTTCACTTATAACATATTGGCGGCAAAAGACCGATGTGTCTGTGAAGAGTGCGTTGCACTTGTTATTGGGGTCGCCATTTCCTGGCCAGCATTTTGTTTAGCCATTGCCCACTTCATTCGTTCTGCTATTGCAATGGCCGGCTTCGCTGGAGGACGTTTCCGCCATGCCTCTGATCTATTGAACTACGACGACTTTTTACTACCTTGTGCAGTCTATCGTCACAGATTGTTGCTGCATATCAAGTTCAAACTATCTTGACTACTGACCATTGTATCGAGTCCGTACTGATGTGCAAACGCGATGAGGGGGAGTCTGCGGGATGAACGGTTTTTGTTTCTGCAGATCCTTAGCACATGATCGTTCATTTGCTTCCTCTCGGGTTTCGAGCAAGTGGGGTACGCAGTGCGTGGGCACTGCTTCGAGCCTCTAACCCCTAAGAAAATTGTCGACGTGTCACCCGGGGACTTCAACATCCCGGAGCTTCCACTCCAAGAAAAACTTCAACTCTAAAAAAAGAGAGAAAATCGAATCAAATCCTGCCACGCCCATGCTGACAGACCAAAAAGCATCGCTGGGATCCAACCTCCGTTGAGGTGCAGATAAAAGGGACCCAGCGCTGTAAAAAAAAAAAAAAAGAAGAAAACTAAACACGAGAACCGTCTAAAGTCTCCGGCCCCGGGCCCGATTCTTGGTTTTCCCTTTGCATCTGTATCGGAGGCAACGTCAACCATCCTGCCAACATGACGGACGGTGGCTGGACCGGGCGACTGATTCTCCAGTTCCCGCCTTCTTCGGCCCTTTTCGAAAGAAAATAAACACGAAAAACGAAAGGGAAAAATAGAGGGGAAGGTTCTTTTCTTCTGAGTTTGCTCCCAGCTACCCCCGTAGCCTCTGCAAGGGAGAAAACGCGAAAGAAATCGGGGGAAAAAAAAAAAACTTTAGCACCGAAATTCGAACCTTTTCATAGGTTCCTGTGTCCCGCCAGCTTCCCCGCCCCCCGAAAAAACAGAAAGAATCATGGCATTTCTTCTCTTTATGTGTTCCCGTCCCCTCGCTTCGTGGATCCCCCTCCCTCCCCTTCACTCTTCCTGCGTATCACATCCTTGCCTTCCACACGATATAAGACTCGTAGCACGTCTTTCGTTCTTTTTTTTCCGGCTCTTTTTTTTCTGAATAAGCACCCCTGCTTTGTAGGGAGTACTCGAGGTGGCCGCCAGTTGTGAAGGTGCGCTGTAATACCACAACACAAAACAAGCGATCTTTCACTCTAAAACGCAGACATAAATTGAGGTTCGTCTACCATCCTTCAAAAATGACTACAGGCGGGTCCCTCCGAATTTTTGACTTATTTTTGACGGTGCTCTCCCCTTCTCCGGCAGCCTTATATTTCGACTTCTTTTCTGTCTTCTAGCTGGGTCTTTTCTTTTTTCTTTTTCGCGTCTTCTTTTTTTTTGATTCGTTTTACGGTTTGTTCTGGCATGGCGAGTCTCTCTCTCCCAGACCCCCCCCCCCCCCCCCCCCCCCCCCCCCCCCCCTCAAAATTGTCTCCAAAAGCTTTCGTCGGTGTGTGAGAGACGCCATGAAAGGCTCACCTCTTCGTGGTTAGCGGTACGGCCCGATACAACGAGACCCCCAGTTTTTTTTTTTGTGTTAGCCATGCATTGTGGACTAAAAAGTAGTTGTTGGCAGCGTACTACATGAAACTTACCAAAGCAGGTAAGTTCCGCTGGTACAACAAACGAAGTAAAGTTTCGTGAACGTGTGCTGCATAGTTGATCAGCCCCCCTGACCATTGGAGGGAGTCGGAAAACCTTACCCGTTCCCCCCGACTGAGCTTTCCCGTGCACGTCTCTAAGTCAGAAGTTGTTATCAGCTCTATTCCTGGGTTTCCCGGTGGTTTCACGTGCGAAGAGATATTCACGCCGTAGCAGAACGACCACACCCTACCCAATCCCAAACACCCCCTAAACGCGTTAGGGGACTCCACAAGGTTTCACAACGGAACGACACCCTCACGTTTCTCAACCCCCCTCCATACCCAAGCCTCTGCGGTCACCCGGAGACTTTAAAATACCGACCTTCTAATCCACAAATAACGCTAGATATCCGCGCCGCCGGCGATGCAGATTATCGCCACAGATTCTTTGTATTCTGAACCTTAAGCTTTTCCTGCACGGCGGACTCCCCCGCCGGCTGGTGAGTGAATGAAAAAGTGCGGGAGTGCCACTCCCGCATTGCGGGAGTGACCCCGATCGCACAAACGACCGCACAAACACTCCCCCATCCGGTGGGGGATCCGCCGTGTGGGTTCCCCGGTGGTTTGCCGCCATATCCCAGGTGTATCCCACCAGTGTTGAGCCGGTCCGTCCCTATCTCTTGAAACTGCATCGAAGTGCCTGCCGCTGTTTTATCACAGTGAATCACGGTCCACCACGTTCTCTCAGGTCCATCTCTAGTCCCCAGAGCTGCATCGAATTGCCCGGTGCTGTATTCTTCGGTCTATCACGGTCTATCAAGAGGGGATGGACCGGCTCAAGTGTTGTCGTGCCAGGGCAGCCAGGAAAGGCAGCGGTCCTGACCAAATTCGCGGAAAAGTTCAGGTAGGGCGGGCCGACCTGCCCGCCCTACCTGGCTTCTTCTCTTCCGGGAGTCAGTCGTGCACCCCATCACATGCACATACTGCGCGCCCTGGCGGCAACCCAAAAGTCCGTTCGTAAAAAATTGTGTCACGTGGAAGAAACAGGCATTGTTAAATGGGCCCCCCACATCGTCTTCGCAGGCACAGGCCTCAGCGAGGAACATCGGGGCAGCAGCTGTTGACAGGGGTTTCCTTGTTGTCAACGACCGGGGTTTATTTTCGGGTATGAGGAGTCCGGCTCTATTCACTGACCAAATCTTCTTTTCCATGCAGTGTGCTCTTCCTTCTTCCTCTTTCAAGTGCAAATGGTCACACTCGCCCATTGCATGACAGTGTCAGGTGGGGTCCCGTCTACAGAGCACCAATGGGCTTCAGAACAGAGAAACTTCTTTCTACTGTTGCTGTCCCTGCAGCAAAATACTCCGGGGCTACGTTGCGCAGATTTCGGAGGCTAGAGGGGAGAAACAACACAACTGCAATTTGGGTCTTGTTTGTTGAAAGCTTACGCCCGCCACTAAACCCACATTTACCTGTGTTTCGTGTGGGCTACAATCCCCGTTCACAACGAAAGATTTTTACGGCCCTCAGAGGGAAGTGGTCAACTACTGCATCATACCGGGATCAAGGACATTGGAAGGGCTTTGCACCACGTTGCACTGTTCCGACACGGTTGGGAATACGTCATCGAAGAGTGCTCCAAGTCCGCGACCCACCCCACATGCTACGAGAGCCGGGATGGGAGAGTTCCTCGTTCTCTAAGCACACAGCTGAGGGGTGGGTGGGGTGTATGACGCACTTGTTTAGGGGGTTCACGTTATAAACGCTGCTAAAACATGCAAAAAGACGCAACAAATGATCAGGTTACGGTTAGAAATATGGAATCGCATGTTGGTATGTCCCATGTTGATACCATTTGAGATCTATAACAACTGGTGGGGCGTGGCGATCCTGGCTATGACGAACTTATTCATACCACTGTCCTATCTGCTAACATTCAGGTTCCTGGCCTCCTATCCGTGGCTTAAAGGGCTGAAACACGGTGCAGACAGGATCGGTGCGGTGTTGACATATCCATTCCAAGACGTTCTTGCAACCCCCCCCCCCCCCCCCCCCTTCCCTCCCTCTGCTTTCGGGTTTTAATATACACGTCTTCTTTTTCCCCCTCTTCGCAGTCAGAGCCCCCCAGACAGCGGCCGAGATGGCCTGCGGTCGATGGAGCTCTGCGTGACATGACAATCGTATCGAGCCATCCGACTCGATGACTTTTTTTATTTTGTATAAGCACCTGCTTTTTGGTTTCGAATACGCAACCCTGCTTTGTAGGGGAAATACTCGATATGTCGCCGATTACGAACCGCATCGTGCGGTGCTCATCAGCATGCCGATTCGCTAGCCCAAAACGAGCGGCCCGATGGACGCACGCAGTGAAGCAAGAGGACGAGCAGGCGAGCGATGGGAGAAACGGGGGCATCGCGCCCACGGCGCCAATCGGGGAACCTCGGGCAGAAGTGGCTTACTCGAGTATCCGATGAAACCCTCGTCATTGCCACTCAACAGCTCATCCAACGATGGCTCCGGCCGGGAGGCCACACCGACACCCACACCGGCCGTCCGTAAACGCGTTCCATCTGCTGTGATGTAGACAGGAAGTGTGCTTAGTGCGTTGCTCAGGGTAGTCGAAGGCCTGTCAATCACACTAATGCAACAAATTCACAACAGCTGGCACGCATTGCACTAACGGGCGCAAGCGTCCGACAAGGGCTAGCATGACATAGCTATATCCCAAAGGTGAGGCGAGGCACCGGTTCACTCTGTCGAAGGACAAAAACCACTACCGCAACAAGAGCTGGCGGGGGGAGATGTGCTGCCAACCAACACATAACTTTATAGCACCGGCCTTCTAAAGCACACGGCACCTCTGGGTTTGATGCCGGGTGCGCGCGTTCAACCAAACGAAAAAAAGCGAAGATTTCCCGCATCTTTGTGGGTGCATCGTTTTTCCTTTAACGAGGCACCGGGCGGCGCCTCCGAGTATTTTTTCATTCCTGAGCGCTGGGCACCTTTCAATTGCTGATTGTTGTTTCCATTCGGGGAGGAATAGAGCGGGTGCCACATTGCATTGTTTCTCTCCCTCTAGCCTCCTTCGAAGAAAGCACAAGACAGCCCCTCGAGTATTTTTTTTTTGTGCGAAGGAGATTTGCTCAGATTTTAAATTGAAAGATCCCCCCCCCTGCGAGGCGATTTGCTTGTGCTCTTGTAGCATGGGGGTCCTGGCTGTGACGAGCTGCGAACAGCCACTTGACACAGCAGACTCACACATCGTTGTCCTGTCTGCAGGCACTAAGGTTCTGTGCTGATGGTGCTCTGCCTGTGTCCGAGGACCGAAACACGGTGCAGATAGGAACGGTGTTGGGCAGATACCTTCCAAGCACGCCGTTGCATCCCGCCTACCCCCCTCCAGCTCACCCACTCCTCCGCCCAGCTTACCTTTCTGCTTTCGGTCGTACTTTTTTCGTTACCATTTTTGTTTTTCTTCGTGTTGATCTTTTTCTTTCCTTCTTGCGTTTTTTTTCTTTTTTTTTTTCTCTCGGTTGTTTTCCACCTTTTGCTTTTTTTGTCTTTGTTTTCCGAATAAAAACTTGCCGATGAGAATGAAGCCCGACAGCGCGTGCCGACTTGCTTTCACCCGTTTTCTTCATTTCAAGCTTGCACTCCCGCCTCGGTAAGGATGACCAACCCACAGTTGACAACGTGCTGGCCGAGTGTCTCTGATGCAGGTAGCTCTTTTCTGCTTTCTAGTACACCGGCTAAGACGAGTGTGCTGCAGCAACCACTATTCACAATTAGTCTTGCCTAGTCATTTGCACGCAAATGCGTAGTACGACCCTATCAGTCAGACGTTGAGGGGATGTCTGCAGGCAAGCTTGTATGGCCGGGTTCGGTCACCTGTGCATCAAACTCTCGGAGGGGGGACGATGCAGGAAGACACAAAGAACGCTAGAACGCGTGGGTTTATTGCTAGGCTATTTTATGACGTTGTCCTGTCTTCTAGTGGTTCTGATTGTGTCGACGACCGTAGGTTCGGTGCTCGGGTTTCATTTCAAGAGTATCGGCGTGCCTGAGGTCCAGTGATGACGTCGGTTGCTTTTGGGAGCTGCCAGCCTTCGGGGCCTTCTTCTGGAGCAAAGCGGGAAGGAGACGAAGACGACGACGCCCGAAGGCGAAACCAGACAAACGCCTGTCGAAGCACTAACCCGCCCTGCCCTTACACATCGTGTCGAACACCTAAGATTTCTGGGACGTATTTTTGAAAATGGGGGGAGAGGCGACGGGCGGAGACTCAGTTGAGCGATCAACATGTAAAGGATAGCACACTATGTCTAGCTGTACAAGACTCAGTTGAGCATCAACATGTCAAGGACAGCACTGTACAAGACTCAGTTGAGTATCAACATCTCAAGGATAGCACAATATTATGTCTAGCTGTACAAGACTCAGATGAGCATCAACATGTCAAGGACAGCACAATATTATGTAGCTGTACAAGACTCAGTTGAGTATCAACATGTCAAGGATAGCACAATATTATGTCTAGCTGTACAAGACTCAGTTGAGCATCAACATGTCAAGGACAGCACAATATTATGTAGCTGTACAAGACTCAGTTGAGAATCAACATGTCAAGCAGTACAAAGTCCCTGTTTTCAAGCAAGTCGAGAGTTCCAGGCGGGGGGTGGGAGTAGGGGGTGCCTCACCTGCGCGGGCGCCGCGGGCAAGCCGACACGCCGCTCGTAAAAGAAGAAGCGGAAAGCGCGGAGCAGCAGCAGCAGCAGCAGGAGAAGGAGGAGGAGCCGAGGGCAGGATGATGATGCTGCAGCCGACGGCGCTGCGCTCGCTCGTCGGGCGGCACGCCTTGTCGCGCGCGCGGCGCTGGAAGACCGGCAAGGGCGTCGCCGGCGTGCCGCCGCCGCCCAAGAACAACGCCGGGTGGCAGATGCGGTTCCAGGGCGGGCGCCGCGTCTTCTTCAAGGGCAACGACACCTACGGCGAGAACTGGTTCGGGACCGAAGAGGAAAAGGGGTACTACTTCCGCCTCGGAAAGGACGACCAGCCCATCGGCGACAGCGTGCTGGCCGATCAGATCCCGTTCGACCCTGATGCAGTGAGCCCTTGGAAGCTCGTACCGCGTGGGTTCATGTGGAAAGACTCAGGGGAAGTGTGGAACCGGTATTACGACGACTCGGAGGAGCCTTTTTACTCCTGCGGGCACAGGAGAGAGTGGCACCCGCAGGCTCCCAAGCCGGACCACAAGGACGGCAAGGCGTTCTGGGAGAAGCCGAAGCAGGCGGCCGATTGGAAAACCCGGCGCAGCACCACCCCCGAACAACAGCAGCAGCAGCAGCAGCAGCAGCAGCAGCAACAACCGCAAAAGCAGCAGCAGCAGCACGCGCAAAAGGGGCGGAGCGCTGCCGGAGTCACTGAAACGTGGAACGGGGACCGCAAAGGCGGCGGCGCCAGAGGCGGCAAGGGCGCGCCGCTGACGAAGCGGGACCAGATCGTGGCGGCTTTCCGAGAGCAGCCGGTGATCCTGGACGAGGCGTCGCAGGCTCAAATCACGCCGGGAGACACGGTGTTCATGCTAGACGACTTCGAAGTGGTGCTCGACAGCCTCCTGGCGCACCCGGGCGTCAGCAGCAACTACAAGAACGAAAAGGCGGTGCAGTTCCTCAAAGCGACCCACCGCAAGCCGTGGGTCTTCGACGAGTGGAGCCAGCGCCAAGCCAACGACGGCGGCCTCACCGGGCGCTTCTCGGTGACCTACGACACAAAAAAGTACGCGTACTGGCTCCCCTTGACCTGCATCGCGCCCCCGGGAGCTCAGCGGAACGCCGCCACCACGAGTATGCCCAACGATACCTGTATTCGCCACCCCCCCCCATGCATCAAACATGCCTGAGAGGCAGTGTCCTGCCTAAACATGAAACTAAGATTTTTCCCCCGCAAGCGTGCAGACTGTCGTTTAGAAAGGCAGCTTCACGAGGAAGGCACAGAGGGAGCAACGCCTCTTGCGTAGTTAGACCTAACCACAAAAAGCATGCATCAAGTCCTTGTACCCGGTACCCGGGTCCGTTTCCGGCTGCAGCCCGTTTTTCTTCTTCTCCTTTTGAAACTACCAACCAGTTCCCCCCTACAACTGAAGAAAAAAATTGAAGAAGACAAAACGAACCTCTGCGTTCCAGCGAAGTAGACTGGACGCTAGTATCAAGCATGACAAGAACGAAACTCTACATTCCAGCGAAGAAGACTGGACGCTAGCACCAAGCAAGCATGAAAGGCGAGATTTTGCGCACAAACCTTACGCACAGAATTTTGCACCGAGTTTCATCACAACACTTGTGGCCAGCGTCAAACAAGCACGGAGAGACAGCTCTCCTCCTGTCTAAACATCTACCCTCTAAGATATCCCCGCCTTCAACCACGCAGCCTGCCCAGTTCCCGGCTGCCACCACGAGGAGCCGACGCCCGCGGCCCTGAACAGGCACCTGTTCTACCGCCACCCGCTGCACTACCGGAAGTGCCCCCGGTGCGAACACGTCGTCCACGTGCAGAAGCTGGGGCACCACCAGCGCGTGTGCCGGGCGGAGCCGGTGAAGCTGCTGGGCCATGGCGCGGCGGAGACGAAGAAGCCGACCCCTGCGTTCGTCACCCCGCAATCAGAAAGGGCCCAGAGGGAGCGGGAGGCCAAGGAAGACGCGAAGGAAGAAAAACATGCAAAGGACGCGAAAGACACAAAAGACGCAAAAGACGGAACGGACGGGGCGCCCAGCAAAGACACCAAGGGGCCATCCGAAGCGAGCCAAGCCGCGTCAGCTACGGGAAAAACCGCCGAAGCCAAGGACGCCAAACCCGCCGCCGCGAATCCCGTGGACGAGCCCAACGAGCCCCCCGCGAAGAAGAAGACGAAAAAACAGGAAGCTGCGGAAAAGAAGGCGGCCGCGGAGAAGAAGGCGGCGGCGGAGAAGAAGGAGGCCGCGGCCCTAAAAAAGAGCAAAGCCGCCGCGAAGAAGGCTGCGAAACCCGCCGCGAAGGCGAGCTCAGCGTAGCGAGCACGGAGAGAAAGCGGGGAAGCGAGGAGGGGGGAGAGGAGAAGTGATCGCCCGGCCCACTTGTTATGATGCAAATGATCTCACGTGGTTGTGTCGATACCTCTGCTATGGAAAGTGCAAGTGGTTTCGCATGTTGTGTCAATATTACATGGTACTATGCAACCTGAAGCTGGGTCGCTTCTCTGTGCAAGATCCCAGCCCAAACACACGTTTTCGGCGTTCTCTAGCACTCTCCAGGTGCATTCGACCCTCGGGCTTCGTGGTTTCTTTCACTCACAGGTGTTCCGGGACGTGCAAAGATAAGGAGAATGGCCCCCTGCATTGGGGACAGACCGAACTATGCCCTACAGGCTTTGGGGTCAAATTGCACCGGCTTTGGAGCCACATCCACCGTTTCGGGCTTCGTTTGTGCTGCTTTGGGGTCCATTAAGAAATCTGGTCTGATTTGCGGGACGCTTTCCTCGGTCTCGGTGTTCTAAGGCCTATTCAGGCTTCTACCTGCATCATGTTATGCTATTCTGGTGATTCTGCAAGGCTTGGTGAACGAAGTAGGACAAGCGTTAAGTAACAGGCGATCATCAGCCGTTCTCAAGCGGTTGACTACGACGCGTTCACTTCATGATTTTGAAGCAGGCTTCACCGCTTTCAGGGCAGGCTTTCAGAGCTTTCCTGGCAATGTCTTCCCTTCTGGCATCTTTCTCACCCATGGCTGCAAAGTGCTTCTCGCTGGATGTCTTTGCACAGGCGGCACATGACCCGAGGGATGTGTGGCAAGCTCCTGTGCAGTGAGCTTGGTCAGACAAACTGTGTGGCGCACACACCCGCCATGGTCGGCAGTATCACCTGGGCCACAGTTTGAGTCCTGTTCCGAGACCCGCTCACGGTGAAGTGGCGCCTACTGGGTCGCTTCCTCTCCAGCTTCGGCGCAAAGTCTTCACCACTGGATGCACTTTGAACGGTGAAAGTGGGCACCAAAACCGAGCAAAGCGTCCCGCAAATCAGACCAGAGTTCTTAGTGGATCCCAAAGCAGCACAAACGAGACCAAAACGGTGCACATGGCGCCAAGGCGGCGCAATTCGACCCCAAAGCCTGTATAGACAGGCAGGGCGTGGTACGGTCTGTAGGGTCCATTCGCCTTGTTTTTGCACACCCCGGAACACCTGTAAGCGAGATAATTTATGAAGTCCGAGGGTCGAATGCACCTGGAGAATGATAGAGAACGCCGAAAACGTGTGTTTAGGCCGAGATTTTGCTCCGAGGAGCGACCCAGCATCAGGTTGCATATGTGTCTTCTATGGCGGTTTACGGCCAGCAGACGGGGGGACCCCCTAAAAACCCACAAAATCGCATTTGGGACATCATAGAAGGCTCTCCGGAGGCTTCTGAGGGCGTATTTGAACGCAGAATGATGTTTTAGGAAGGGTATGGGGCCTCAGTGCCCGTCAGACCCTGGTGAACTATGCGGGGATTTTTCCGCCCAAACCCCCCCCCCTTTTGGCATCGACTCACATGTACCCCGAAGAGAAGCGAAGGGAACTTTTTGGAGAGATGGTCCCTGCACTCGTCACACACACACACACACACCCACATACACACACACACACTGGGCTAGACTCCGCTCAGGGGTTACCCATTACTGAGATCACATACACACACACTCTCTCTCTCTCTCTAGTAACCTGAAAAGGGCGGGAAAATGGGCTATATTCCGCGCAGGGATCACCCACAACTGAGATCTAACATACACACACACTCTCTGTTGTGTCTTTTCGCATCGTAATCCATAACATGGGAAACCTCATAACAAGCGGGTCGTGGCAGCACCACCACGACCACTGGCGAACACTAAATCGAAACTTCAGCCGCGTTCTCTCTTCCGCACGAGCTTTCGGTGCCGCCGAGTCCGCGTTTGCCCCGCGCCGGCAGCGGCACTTCGTCTTTGCGGCTGTTCCGAACCAAATGGGGCCTTCCCACTCAAGAACGTCGCCCAGCGAGACGCGAATGACGAAACATGCGGAAGGGAGGTTCAGCCAGTTGGAAAAAGAAAAAGACAAAAAATGTTGAAGGACGCCAACACGGGATCATCGGAGACACAAAAAAACGAGCGCATGAATCCCACCGGCAGCTCACCGTGGTAGGATCTACCGTGGTGTAGCAACACGCAGCGTGGACTGCACGTCGCCGCCAGGTATTACTTATGGTGACAACCGCGGTTGTCATTATCAAAAAGTGACGGTTGGCAGCGTACTGTGGAAATTACCATACAGGTGATGAGACCGGCTGTGCGTAAATAATAAGAGCCACGTCACTTTTTGCTGCTATATGTACGCAGACGCAGCTATGCTGCAGCTAGGAGACGACACCACCCTACTGCTAAGAGAAAGAGCTAGGCACAACTAGCAGTAGGATTTACGTCGATCTGCGATGCACGTCGTATCGCGCAACGCACAATAAGAAATTTGCCACAATGTTGCCTAGCGACCCGAATGCTCTACGGGTTCAATGTCAGCTGGAAACGGCGACCACCCACACCACCCCCGTAACAAATGCGAAGCGAAATATTTCTCACGCCACCGGCTCCCCCCCTTCCGCCCCCCTTTTTTTTTATATGTTGTGCGCCTCTTCTTTTTGACTGGACGGGGTTGTAGCGCTGTGTGCATCTTCGGCTCAAGCTTTGCATGCTGCGGTTGTCCTCCGCCACACCCCCCTTCCAGGAGCGGATTCGCCTGTGCTCTAGTAGCACGGGTGGTCTTGGCTGTGACGAGCTACGAACAGCCGCCTGACAAACCAGACTCACACCGCTGTCCTGTCTGCAGACACTCAGGTTCCGCGCTGATGATGGTCCGCCTTCTGTGTCCGTGGCTTAAGGACCGAAGCACGGCGCAGACGGGACCAGTGCGGTGTTGAGCATATACCCATTCCAAGCACGTTCTTGCAATTCCCCCCGGAGCGGACTTCTTCCTTCTTCTCTCGTCTTGTGCCTTTTCTCTAGCCTTTCCCACATCCTAACAAGCTGTCGCTCACCGATGTTCCTTTTTCTCTCTTTTTTTTTCCGCTGCCCACGCGCACGGCTCCCAGTGTACACAGAACCCACAAACGAAGAACGAACCCCGTGGAACGGTGCCTTTCTTGATATATTTTCTTTGTTTTCTTTTCGGACCAACGTCGGGCATGAGCCAATTCACGTACCCCCTGAAAGCTACTCGAGCTCGATCACACGATGCGCGCTAAGAGGTAGTCACGAAAGAGAGCAGATGCAGAATATCGCCACAGATTCTTTGCATGCTAATTCGAAACTGCACGGCTCGACAACGTTCGACCGGGCAGGCCGTCAATCGGCTCAGGCACCTTTCGGACGTCGCTCCGGTGTTTACATTTTTCTCCGGGAAGAGTGAACATCACACAGTCGCCAAGCCACACGGCTGGAATCCGGTCTAAGAAGCTCGACCGGAAGCTGCATTTTAACAGCAGGTGTCCCACTTGCTTTTCGAGTGCACATGTACACGCGTTTTAGGTGTAGCACACTCTTTAACCCAAGCTTCCGAGGCTGGAGCCCACTGTGCACCCGAGACCGGTTGTTGGGGGGTTTCTTTTGTTGGATGGGAAGAAATACCCTGTAGAGGTCTGACTGGGGATCAGAGTGAACTCTCCCCCCCCCCCCCCCCCGAAGAAGACTTGAGGCTAGCATCAAGCATGCATGAGAGGCAGTGTCCTGCCTAAACATTAAGCTAAGTTTTTCCCCTCGGAGACTTTCAATCTTCGACGAAGATTTGATGCTAGCATCAAACATGCATGCGAGGCAGTGTTCTGCCTAAACATTAAACTACGTTTTCTCCCCGGAGACTTTCAAGCCCCCGAGCTGACGGCAAACTCTTACTCCGGAAGAGGGAGCGGGGACATGTGTCATAGCTGCCCGATAACACGGCGTGAGAGAGGTGGAGAGGAGGGAAGGAACGAGGACGTCCACTAGCCTCCGACTGCATGCAGTCTACGAGATGAAAGCGAGAATTTGCCATGGTATGCTTCGTCCGATGTGAAATAGATGCACGGGACTTCGTATCACGTCAGGGGTATTGGTCAGACCACAAGCTCTGCTGCGCTCGCATTGCTTGCTAGCAAAAAAGAAACCGTGAAAGAAGGGGTCAAGTACAACCCACCTGTTCCGGACCGAGGAAAGGGGTTACCTGGCGGCCCGGGGGTAGCATACCCCTGCGCCGAAGCTTCACCAGATTCGGCTGACACCATTTGCGCACGTAACCATGGTTAAGAAGATGAACGAAAACATAGACATAAATATAGCTCAAAGCATCTGCAGAACAACACGAAAAGCCTCCGGGCAAAACCCCGTTTTCACGCTCTTCTTCTCTCACTCGCTCGCCGTACCAACGCTCACCGCCCCATCGATATTTTCTGCATTACTCGTCTGAACAAACCTGCGAAGCGACAGCGACAAACGTTTTTCACCGAGCGAGACACTTCTGCTTTTTCTTTTGCCTGTTTCTGGCACGACTACCGACAACTTTCCTCTCGCCCTCACACAGTAAAAAAAAAAAAACGAGAAAAGCGGAAAAGCGACAGCAACCCCAGAAACAATAAAAGAAGACACCGACCTTCTAATCCACAAATAACGCTAGAAGAGGACACGAAGGCAAGGGAAGGGGAGAGAGAGAGAGAGAGAGAGAGCGAGCGAAAGAACCGACATTTCGTTATTCGAGAAATAGTGGAGGATTCCGCGACAAAAAGATTTCCTACAAAAAAAAAAAAAGAAATACGGTACGAACCACACGTGTCGCCTTGCACATCGCTCTTATCCTTGCTTCTCTCGGAGCTCTTCACTTGAATGCAGTGCGAGGGTTACAACTGGCACCTACTACGGCGCCGCGCCCGTGGAGGCCAGGCCCGAGTCGAGTGCTTCACTGGTGTACGCAAGGAAGTCGTTTGTTGGCGCGCAATAGCGGTGTGTGCCTACCCTGTATTGCACGACGACGGTCTAAACCCAGCTCACGTTCCCTGTTAGTGGGTGAACGATCCAACCCTTAGACAATTCTGCTTGTCTAGGTTAGGAAGAGCCGACATCGAAGGATCAAAAGCAACGTCGCGCCACAAGCCAGTTGTCCCTGTGGTAATTTTTCTGTCACCTCCGGCTTCATCATCCTTGAACATGAAGCGAGACCCTCTTTCGCCACCGGCCCCTCAGCGAGATTTCCCGGCTGGAAATCCTGTGAGCGGAGGACGCGAAGGCGCGCTAATGGGGTGTCGACTACGCGGTGTGGGAGTCCTGGGTGAGATTGCCTCCCCCGCAGCCAGCGAGCGTGCACAGTCATCCGCACACGCGGAACAGCCTGCACAACAGCGAAGCCAAAGGTCGAAGAAACCACACAAAAATCACGAAAAGAGACGGTCATACGGTACGAAGAAGACAGACCGTCACCTACTACAGCACCATACTGAGGAGGGCCTACCGTAAGTATGGTATGTGGATAATGGCCGAAACCACCAACGACCAACAACGAAAGTACCCACCGATCCTCTTATCTCGTGTACCACTCTTACTAACACTACGAACACTCAGAGCATAAAGATATAATCAGCCCCTATTGACGAAGGTCACCCGGAAACCTTAAACCCCCGGAGTTTCAAGCTCTAACTCTAAAAAGCACACAACCCCCCAAAAAGGGAGGGGGGGGGGGGAATCCCTCACTTTTCCCGCGCACTGCGGGCGATGTCTGGCGTGATGGGCCGAGGGCAGCTGATGGCAGCATCTGGCCTCGTCGGCGCCGTATGCGCGTCGGCGTGCATGAAGTGCTGCTGGCGGTGTTCGGAGCGCCGGCGCGGTGTCGTGCCGGCGGCAGATGTCGCGAAGGTCATCCGGTTCTGGTTCGAAGAAGAGGACACGCCGAAGCTGCAGCACCGGCTGTGGTTTTGCCCCGAAGGGTCTGCGCTGCAGAAGCAAGTCGACGACTTCATCACGCGCACGTTCGGACACCTCATCCTGTTGGTTGCTTCCGGCGCGTGGGTGCCTGACCCTTCAGACCCCCGGGCCCTCCTTGCCTTCGTCATCGTCGCCGATCAGTTCTCGCGCCACTATTACAGAAAGATCTCCGATGGAAAACAGAGGGTATGCTGTCCAACTCACTCGGACGAAGGTCTCCACATCTTCGAGCGGCGGGCTGCCCGTACACCTGTGGGCAGTCGCGATTGGTCGGGGGAATGCGTCCTCATTGTTTCTTGAACGGGGAAAACACGCAGTCTTTTGTCCCCGAGGGTTTATTATCCTGCAATCGAACCAGGTTGTAATACGTAAGCACATACACACCTTCTCCGGTAGCTCCCGGTTCAGCCGACTTCCGCGGCCTTCTTAAAAGGTCCCCGTGTCCTTCCGCATGGGGGGCTGCTGCTTACCCCTGCGGGTAAAAGGGTGCTTCTTTCCAAGACAGGTATTCTCATCTTGCAAGGTGGCCGGTGCTTCCTCACTTTCTTCTTTCTCTGTATCTCCAAGCCCTCCCCTCGTGTTGGCACCACGAAGCGAGGCCCGTCGCTGCTAGCGGGCCCAGAGAAGGGAAATAAATCTTCCTCCTCTCGGGCAGTTGTTTATCACTGTACCTACCCCCCCCCCCCCCCCCCGTACATATATATGTATACTCAAGGTTTTGCCCTGCTGTCCCAGTGGAGGGTGTGGCCCCGCGCAGCGGAATTTTTTTGTATAAGCACCTTTGTAGGAAATGCTTGAGGAGACTGCCAGTTGCGATAGATCAAAGGAGGTAAATGTGCTGTAGCCCACTCGAAACACAGGTAAATCTGGGTTTAGTGGCGGGCGTAAGCGTTCAACAAAAAAGACTCGAGTATTTTTGAACGGTTTCTTCTGTTTGTTTTTTTGTGAGTTTTTCGCTTTCACCGCCGCCTTCCGCACCAGTGAGCATGCACAGCAGCAGACTACAATCGGAGCGGTCATCCTCGCCTCTTTGGTTGTTTGCACGACCGCCAAAGTGACACGTGGTCTTGAAGCAGCCAACAACGTTGTAAATGGGAGGTTTCGCGGGATTCAAAACTTGGGCAACAGCTGTTACTTGGGGGCCATCCTACAGTTCCTTCGATGCACAACATGGTCAACCGCATTGCGTCGGTTGCGAATGACGCTTGCAACGACCTTACGACTATTTTTCAGCAAGACGTCGAAACAGGAACACTGTCTGCCATATTGTCCCGAATCCGCAAACCCGCCTGAGAAATTTCAAGGAAACGCCCAGCAGGATGCATCGGAACTTCTTGAGAGTGGATTGTTCGGCTTGTTCCCGGTGGCTGCAACTGATGGAACGGCCTACTTCGAAACACATCCAGACCTCGCAATGTTATCATTCTCCGAAGTGAGGCGACCGGAAACTCCTCGGAGAGATGGTCCCTGCACTCCAACTCGTCTCTCTCTCTCTCTCTCTCTCATTCTGCCAACACTTCAAGTGACCTCTAACTATCTGTTGCATACGCGTATCCGGATCAGAAAGCCGAAGACTTCGTAACACTTTACCGCAACCGAAGTCGCGAACCGGGTTCGGCTTGCACTGCAAAAGCAGCATAATTGTGTCTTGCGCCCGAGCGCGGAAATCCGCCACCCGCCATTCGGCTAGAGTGCAAGAACACAATTGCGAAGCGTACTACAAACGGATAGTGTTACAAAGGCGAACGAATCATGCGAGAACCTATGGAGGGGCCCCTCGACAGCTTTCAGAACACGGCATAGTAAGTCAAGAGTCGGATAAGCGTGTGCACATTCTACTCCCGTTTGATCTGCATTTTCCACCTTTGCCCCCCTTTCTTTGATCTGCTGTGTGTATTTGCGGACAATTTTATGTCATCCGGTTATCGTGTATGTTAATAGCCGCTAGGATAGAAAGAATTTAGTTAGTTATAAGAATGCAGTGTTAATAGTCTAAAATAGCTACAATGCTTGTTTCGATCCAGTACACAACCAGCTAGCATCCATCAGAAATATTCCTCCGACCCAGGGTCACTCAACAGCTCGCAACGGCCTTGCAGCATGCGCCCAGGCCTTGTGTGTGGGGTTGTGGTGTGACAACAGGCGCGGGGGTGACTGGCGATGGTGCAGGTGGAGGTGGTGGAACGACCGGATCAGGCATGGGCGGTGGCGTTTCGAAGACAGGGGGCGGTCCGAGTGCGGCTGGCAGGCCGGCGTTGTTGCGCGCAGCATTTGTCATTATGTCCGATTTCATGATCTGAAATTCAGACTCGCGTAACCCGCCTGCTTCAACTCCACGAGCCGAAGCAAAGCCTCCATTGAAGAAGTGGACATCTTGTTTCCTTTTTGGGGTGAGACTAGATTTCGTTTTCATGCTTAAAGGCTTCGTACCGGATCGAAACAAGGAATATGCAATTAGTACAAGCTGATTGAGTTCCACTAGGCATTCATCTTTCAACAATCGACTATATCACGACGCAAGTTAGAGACAGGTCATGGGTTATGTCGCACACAAAGCAAATATGGTTCGGTTCGAAGTTCGAAAGGAAGGGTCGATAGTCATTCATTGGAAAAACTCAGGTAAGATGGAAAGAACTGCGTAGTTTTATTCGAACGATATGAATCCAGCCGACTCTTCCCGGCTACTCGTGCCCTTCCTCGGCGCAAAACGGAAGAGCGAAGATTCCGATTCCTTTTCAGTTTACGAATGTCAGTAACGGCACCAGATGCAACCGACCTCCAACCAAGCGAAGGGTTGGCATAGTGGCACTCATTTGACAAGACATCGGCTAGCTCTGTGTGTGTGAAAATTTGGAAAACCGCAGCAATAATGACCAAAAGTTGGAAAAATCTGCCAAAAATGGCCGAAATCTGGAAAATTTGGCCAAAATCTGGAAAAAATGGCAAGAATGGCTAAAAATCGGAAAAATGGCAAAAATGGCCAAAATCTGGAAAACTTGGCCAAAATCTGCCAAAAATGGCCGAAATCTGGAAAATTTGGCAAAAAACTGGAAAAAATGGCAAAAAACTGGAAAAAATGGCAAGAATGGCAAAAAACCGGAAAAATGGCAAAAATGGCCAAAATTTGGAAAACTTGCCCAAAATCTGGAAAAATTGGCAAAAAATGGCCAAAATCTGCCAAAAATGGCCAGTATGGAAATTGTGGAAAACTGTGGTAACTCCAGCCAAAAGTGAACGAAAATAGTTTCGAATCTTCCGAAAGTAAACGAAGCGATTCCAAAACTAGTTTCGAACCTTCCAAAAGTAAACGAACCGATTCCAAAACTAGTTTCGAACCTTCCAAAAGTAAACGAACCGATTCCAAAACTAGTTTCGAACCTTCCAAAAGTAAACGACGCACTTCCAAAACTAGAAACGAACCTTCCAAAAGTAAACGAACCGGTTCCAAAGTAAACGAGCCACCCAAAACTAGAAACGAACCTTCCAAAACTAGTTTCGAACCTTCCAAAAGTAAACGAAGCACTCCCCAAGCTAAATCAGCCTAAAAAGAGCCCAGAAACGAACCGATTCCAAAACTAGAAACGAACTCTCCAAAACTAGAAACGAACCAAGAAGCGAACCGATTCCAAAAGTAAACGAAGCGGACCCGGGGGGGGGGTAGGTACGGAATCAGGACGGTCGGGTTAATGTAAAGTTGGCTGTTTTGCTCATATCCCGGGCACGCTAGACGGCTGACTAGGACACACATTGGTATCATCTGCACACGAACAGGGGGGGAAGAGGAGACCTGAAACTCTTCAGTGAGGTGATTCCAGCAATCTAACTCGCTTCTCCCTCTTTCTCTATAGTAAGGTCAGCGCGGTGGCGATGACGAGAACACATATAGGAGGGTGGGAAGAGGCCCTGGGACTTCTAAGGTGTGACAACCCCGCCCCTGTCCCTCCCAGGGAGCCACCCCGAGTCTAGCCTGGCCCGCTGGGCGGCCACACCCTTTTGACTTGTTTTATGTGTTCTCTCTCGGAAGGTCAGCGCGATAGCGATGACAACGAGAACACAAAAGCCCAGCGGAAAGGCAGCAGAGTGCAGTCCTGGCTCAAGCATGAGTTAAAGTCTAGCCCGATACAGTAAAGCTTCTTATCCCAGCCCCCCCCCACCGACCACATATACCTGGTCGAAAGACACCAATCTGTACGTCCCACGGGATTGTCGGAAACACGCAAATGACAGTGATACCAGTACGCGGCCACCTAAGGGTGGATCGCTTGAGCGTCATCCATTTCGGCGGGTGGGACCGGGCCCAGGGTAGTGCGGTCAAACTGAACCGAAAACTCTAGTTCCCTTTCTACTTTCTCCTACTCTCGCGGTGTACGGTTTTTGCGTTCTCTCTCTTTCTCCTTACGTACGATATTTCCGCGCACGCGTTGCCCTTTGTGTCCCTCTGTAAGCTCTTGAAAACAGGTACCCGCCGCAGTCGACGAGGCAGCGTTGAAGGCGTCGAAGTGCCTGCTTGATCTGGACGAGGCGTGGCGCGTCTTGTCGCCGCCGCAGCTCGTTTTCGCTCTGCTGCCGCTGCGCCACCACAAGTCAAGCATCGATGCCGAAAAGGCGTGCCACCGGCGAGCCCTTGACCACCTGGCCGCCGTCGAAAAGCTAGTGAAGGAGCAGGAGGCCGTCTGCAACCGCTTCCGAACGGCGACCGTCCGCAGGTATTTATTTTGCTCGTCGTGCGAGATGAATCTGTGCCGAAAATCATTGACAGTTGGCTCGTTTTCGCTTCATCCTTTTATGCAGCGGCACTGAGACTGGAACTAATCGTACGGCGCGCATCAAGGAGGAGAATGTTACGTGGTGATGGCAATGGCATGTGCACTGCTGGTACCAAAACGTAGGTGTCGGGCAACTACTTTGAAGCCCCTTCCCGACCGTAGCATCCGAGGAAGGTGCAATCATGGAGGGTGCTACGGTAGCCGTGCACGGGTCTTGGGCGCGTGCCTCGTACAGGGCGGGTGCTTTTGTGATCCGCCGCGAAGTTCTCTCCTGGTGCAGTCCGGAGAGACCGGCTCCAAGTTTCGGCTCACAGCCGGTTCCCTCGGGCGGCAGCGCCGGACACAACTCATCTTAAAAAGGACCACACACATGTGGGGACTAGTGAACATTTGAGCGACGAGGGCAGGGTCTTCATGACCCGGGACGCCACATCGTGTGACGGAGTTTGCTGGGGCCAGCATTCCCAAACTGAGCGACTCGTGCTAGCAAGAGTTAACCAGCATGGCTCGTCGAGAAAAAACGGGGCTCTCACCCTCTGTGGATACCCCACTCCAGGAGACTTACCTCGACGCCAGTATCTTCTTGTGCACGCCCAAGGAGAATAGAAGAAGACATTTCCCCCTACTTATCCGCAACTTGCCGAAACACTCACAGTTTCACTGAGGGAGTTGATGCACCACGAAAAGTCGATTAGAGAACTTCACACAGCCTTCAGGGTGTGGTTGGTTCAAAGAAAAATTCAAGTTTTATCGGTTACAAAGACGTGTTCTTACTTCTCCCCTTCTTCTAGGCAGTTCTCGTTAGTCAATACGAAGAGCAGAAACACCGCTAAAAGGCGAGCTTCACCACACATAAATAAGGGCTGTACTTTATTGGTGGCTTGCCGTGGCTACCCTTGAAAGAAAGCGGCTCCGGGTTCTGCCCGGAAACACCTCGGGTGAAGAAAAAAGAAGTGGTGGGATATCAGATCAGAAAAAGAGAGAACGAGTATAAGTATCAGCTAAGAGAAGCGTGAAGGGGGGTCCATCCCCGCTCTCATTCGAGTATGGATGACGTCGACGCACTGATCGCCAGGGCATCCGCCTTGGCGGGGAAGTGCCATGACAAAAAGACGAGGCAGCAACTGCTGAAAATCTTAGACGTCATCCTGTCCTTGGTCGAGACAGGGATGGCCGGATCGTCGCCCGCACCGCTTGGCGCCCAGAAACCCGCGCCCCCTTCGACGCATGGCTCCGGGGCACAAGAGGCTCGACCTCCGGTATCCGAGAAGCGTTCGGTGTCCGATAAGCGACCGGTATCCGAGAAGCGACCGGACCCCTCCACCGAAGATTCATGGGCGGAAAGAATGCGCCGCTCTACATCGACGAAGCAACCGCAGGTGCCTAGCACGTGGTCGGAGAGGACACGCCGCACCCGTCCGAAGGCCAGTATGGTCTTCCATGACTGGCAAGTGGCGAAGGTCGGGTCAACCGACGAGTTGAGGAGCGGAAAGGGCGGCCTACTCGTGGCTGCAAGTGTCGAAGATGCGGAATCCGCATGGGGTGCGGCCCTCGACACCGTCGCGGTTTACCCCGAAGCGAAGGTTGCCGTCGTCTGCAGCGTTCCGTGGGACGGTTCAGTGAGGCACCTCGTCACCTTGTCTGACGGCGGTCATCAGGACGTATGGTCGCGGTTCCAAAACCTGGCCCTGCCCACGGTGCATTGCAAAGCAGTCAACACCCTCCAGCCGACGACACAGGTTTGCCTGTTCCAGGTGCGCGCCGCCTACGTCCACGCGGCCACCTGGGATACCGCGATGAAGGCCGCACAATCTGTGCGGATTATGGCGAAGAAGGCCGCAGAAGCGGAAGGACTGCGCATGGATTGGAGCGCAGTGTTCACAAAGGTGCACCGCCGGCAAGGGGTGTGTGAGGTGAGCGTGCGCGTCCCGATCGTTGACGTGCAGAAGCTGCTGCGGAGCTCCGGCAAAGCCGGAACATTCTGGAAGGCCTTGTCCTTCGTCAACGGGACGGACACCATGCCGGCGGTGTGGGTGAGTGACTGCACCCTTGAAGAGGCGCGACGGCTGGCGGCACTGACTCCGAATACGTTCGGGGTAATCGCGGGCACAAAGACGGGTGTCTTCGGCATTCGGACGACCCCGGAACACGTTGCCGCCACCGAATCCGCGGTCGGAAAAAAGCTGTCGAAGCGCCAACTGCGTGGCGACAAATACGTGGTCACCACCGCGTGCGCTTCGGAACACGCGACCGACCTCCTTGCCGCCTGCGCTGCTGCCGGCTGGAAGGTCGAACAAGCCGGGGCCTTCAAGCGACAAGGTAAGACCGTGTGCATCGTCATCGCCGACACGGGCCCACCTGCACCCGTGTTCTTCCGGCTCGATCGCGCGTCTATTTCGATAAGGAAATACGACCGCTCCACTGACGCGAGGCAACGGAAGGGATTCTCCACGCAGTGTCAGCGGGAGAAGGTCAAACTCCCACCCGAGTTCTTCGCTAGCCTCAACGAACGGCCCGAGCCGTCTCCGGGCCAAAAGAGGGGACGCACAGAGGATGAGACAACTGAGTCCCAGGAAAAGCTAGCACGGGTGGACGGCAAGGACAACATGGTCACCGACTGCCGGCACACCAGCTGGCAGGAAGCACACTCGAACGCCGAAGCTTTCCTCTGCGTGGTCTGCGCCAAAGGCATGCAGGTCGGACAAGCCAAGCGGCTTTGCGCGCACGGCCCCTGCCAGGCTGCAATCTGTCACGCATGCTGGACTAAGTCGCGGGCCACGCCGCCAACTTCATCTCCCTCGCCCGCGCAGGCGACCGCCGACGTCCCCCCCCCGGAGTCACAATGGTGATCCACGCCAACGATTTGTCCCCCCAGCCGACGAGAGAGTTCTATCTGGCCCTCGTAGCGTACGCGCTTCTCGTGACTCAAGGTATCGAACCCAACCCTGGCCCTCCACCAATTCGAATTGTGACTATAAATGTCACGTCCTTGATGAAGAACCTGTACCTCCTCATCTGCATAGCGGCGGACATCATCTGTGTTCAAGAAACGAAGTTGACGAGTGCCGGGCAGAGAAGTATCCGGATGGCCCTGAAACAAGCCGGCGCCCTTGATGTATGGCAACCCTTCTTCGGCAGCTGCTGTGTTGGGCGGAAGTGCGGCAACAGCGTCCCATCCCAGGTTACAGGAGGTAGTGCAGGAGTCGCGATTTTCGTCAAGAAAGGCTTGCCTGCATGTATCGTCGAGCCTTTTGACGCAGCCGAGCAACGTGCCTACGAATCGGCCCGCTTCTTGCATGTACGTGTCGCGACAGGTGTAGGTAAAGGAGCCGTACACGTGGTGTCATTGTACGGTCACTGTGGCATTTCCGAAAAACCCGAGCGGGAAAGGTTGATCGAGGGATCCCTGTGGGGATTGCGCCAGCGCTTGGGTGCTGTGCCCCTTGTCGCCGCCGGCGATTTCAACACGACCCCCCTCGGTTCCCCGGCGCTCCGTTTCGCCTTGCGCAACGGCTGGTCGGACTCTGCCGAGCTGCAAGCTGAAGCCCTGGGAAGTCCTGCAGAGTTTACATGTTACCACGGTCAGCCGTCACGCATCGACCTTCTTCTCACCAACGAAGTCGCTTCTGCCGCTCTCGGTCGCGTGGAGACTTTCGAAGCCGGCCTCCCTACGCACAAGGCGGTCCGAGCCACCTTTAATCTTGCAGTATTCCAACAACTGAACCCGGTACTCCGGTACCCCCGGGCAATTCCAAGCACCGGGCTGAGCGGCCTGGACGACCCGAATGCCCTCCGGAACGTCTCGAGAAGGTAGCCCCCGGGTGAACTTCCTCTGGCAACGGACTTCGCGAGCTGCGGAAGAGTACCTCATCCTCAAATCCGGAATCGAAGGCAACCTAACCGGGTACTGTGGCCGTGGCGTACGTCGGGAATTGAACTCTCAGCGAGTATCGGCGAGGCCGTCCCCTGAAGGTGCGGGAGCCGATACAGCTTCTTTGAAGAGAGCCAGGTGTCTCCTTGGGCGCATACGGGAGTACGCAGCCGCCAGAGCCAAATGGGAAAGCACAATCGTCTCCCCTGGCCCTTTGCCCTTCCAGCTTGAGGGACAGTGGACGAAAATACGCTCCTTTCGAAGTTTCGTGTTGCTGCGCACGGATGGGAAGTGTGCTCTGCCACCCGAGCCGCCGTCAGCGAAAATCGGAAGAGGCCTCGCGTTTACCGTCTCAGGACTGTGTCGTGACCTGGCGCATAGCACGCTAACTTCGAGATACCTGAAGAGCGCGAGGAGTCAGCGGGAGCTTCGCGACCCCCTGGGGAAGGAATCGTTCGCTTGGGTGAAGAAAGACGCGCCATCGGGGTTATCGTTTGTAACTGGGGCCGATGGGCGGCTCACTGCGAACTTGGCAGAAGTTGACGCGTTGGTGAGGAGGAGTTGGGATCCAGTGCTCCGCATGTACGCCGAGAAGAGGGAACCCGAGTTTGCCCCTTTCTTCCAGGAGTACAAAGACTTTATCACGCAACACCCATGCAATCTAAATCCGATCACGGCCGAGCGGCTTCGTCAGGTGGCGAAAAAGAAGAGCGTACAGACGTCTTGCGGTGTAGACGGCTGGCGCATGCGTGAAATCGCCGTTCTGCCGAATGCAATCCTGGAAAGCTTTGTCGTGGTGCTCAACGAGGTAGAGGAAACCGGCTTCTGGCCCGACGGAGTCCTGGACGCAATGGTCACCTTAATTCCTAAAGGAGAAGGGAGTGATCCACTGAAGCTGCGTCCGATTACTGTCTCGAGCGTGGTATACCGACTCTGGGCTAGCGTGCGCCTACAGGATGTCATGCTCTGGCAAGAGCTATGGATTCACGGGTCGCAACATGGTTTCCGGCACGGCCACTCCTGCGACGACGTGGTCATGGATATCGCCCTATCGATAGAGGAATCACTGACAAACGGTACACCCCTGTGCGGGGTCGCACTCGACTTTGCCAAGTGCTTTGACCGCGTCCCTCAGGCCCTGGTGCTCGACTTGATGGAGGCGCTTGGGCTTCACGAGCGTGTGCTGGCACCCTTACGCCACATATACAAGCACCTGAGGCGTCGCTTCCGGTACCCCTTGGGAGTCGGCGAGATGTTCACTGTCACCAACGGAATTCTCCAGGGCTGCCCGATATCAGTGGTCCTGATCAACGCGCTCCTCTCTGTTCTCTCGAAGGCCTTGGTCAGCCGAGCTCGGGTGAGTCCGAAGTCGTTCGCCGACGATCTGTACCTGCTGTCGCAACTTGCGAGGCTACTCCAAGAGGGAATTCGAACCACAGAGGTGTTCGACAGCCTGACAGGCTTTGCCCTCAACGAGGACAAGTCGGTCTCCTTCTCGACGTCCCCAGAGCCTCCTCGCCTCGTGATCGGTCGCAAAATAATTCGATCGAGCAAAATAGTGAAGGTTTTGGGTGTCCCCCTGGGCACAGAGGGACCCGTTGACAACCGCAGGGCCAACGCCACGGTCGAGGCCGCGGCCAGACTTGAGGCGGCGCCGCTCATGCATCGCACGAAGTTCCGCATAATGCAGACGATCGCAGCCTCCGCGTATTACGGGGCGGCCTACTGCACGAATACAACAGGTGGCTTCGTCAACAGCTCAACGCTCCGAACGGCACTCTCCGCTTGCGTGATCCCTCGATCTAACCGGGCGAAGAGCCCTCTTGCGGTTCTCTCCCTGGTTGCAAAAGCACACCTGTGTGATCCGGCATGCGCCTCAGGTTTCAGCTTATTCCGCACGTTCGTGAAACAATACGGGAAAGAGAGGTTTCGGGTGAGGATGGACGCTCTCCTTCGCGTGGGAGCCGACTCGTCTATCAAGGGTCCCGTAGGTCTTATGGCTAATCTTCTGCGGGAGATAAGATTCCTACGGGCCACGCAGCACAGCTTCCAGTCCCTGTCTTTCGACGGGACTCCCGTGTCGCTACTCGGTAAAGAAGCCCCACACCTCTTTCGTGAGGGCCTGCGTCTGCGCGCGTGGCGTTACTTGACCACACAGAGACAAGGATTTGACGGAATCGAAGGAGGGGTGGACGTACGTGCCATGAATCGGCTTTGGCTGAACCGCGCGACGGACCACAAATTGAGTTCCGCGATCAGTCGATGTATTGGGGGAGCGGTGTACTCACGGGAATGGTGCCGCAGGAAGTGGGGTTCGGGGAGCGGCGACTGCGAGTTCTGCGACAGCGGTGCGACGGGGACCCTGTGGCATTACTACTGGCAATGTCCGGGCCCAGGTTGTAGATGGAACGAGCTGCGATCCCGGTTTTGCATTGCTGAGGCGATGGTCCGGGACATGCCCCAGTGCTTGTGCATTAGAGGGATACCCCCCTACGGGACCCCTCCTGACCTCCTGGAGAAGATCCAGAGGCTGATCGGTACGATCTCAATCGAGATGGCGCAGGCGCAGCGGAGCCTTGCGGCAACACGCCCTTGGGAACTCGCCTCAGGTGCGTCGACGAAATACGACGTACACTTAGCAACGGACAGTCGTAAGTTGCTAACGACCAACATCGGAACCCGCTTCGCAGCGACGTTGGTCTTCTGGCTGCGGAGTCTATCGTGGGTCAGCTCCAACCCTCTCCCGACGACAGGCGTGGAACTCGCGCTTGATTTTGAGGCATTTACGCGTTCGAAGCTCCCAGGGAGAACCTTCGCCGAGAAGGGGCTGCAAATTGGGTACCTTATGCGAGCTATCAACGACCTGTGCTGCGCCGACTCAGGAGTCGCCTCCTTCCCTGGGAAGTGGCGGCAGGGGGTCTGTTCCCTCCGCTGTTTTGGTGCGCCGGCTATGCCGGGTTGTACCCACCGCCCACGCTTTGCGGCTGGACGGAAGACCGAGTGGATGTTGGGCAAGCTGGAAACAATTTGCGCCCGTAACAGCTGGAACGATGCCGTGCCTGAATATCCGCACGACGTACCCTATGTTCAGTGGGAGTTGAGATTCTCTGTCAAGATGCTAACCGCCGCCATAGGGCGGGCTATTGCCAAAAGGAGGAGAGCCCGCGAAACAACGTGTCAACACACGCCTGCCAGTCCGCCAGTCAGAACGCCCCCGGCTGCGCCACCATCGGTGCAACAATCATCTTTGACAGGGCCACGGCTCGCTCCGCGCCCACGGCGCAACGACTTGCGCCCGCCGTAGTAGTACGGGATAGTAGTGGGGCGACCGGATACTCCTCGGAGAGATGGTCCCTGCACTCTAACTCGTCTCTCTCTCTCTAAATAAGGGGGTCTCCTTCCCCCAGAAAAGTGTACCATCCCCCTCTTGATGTTAGCGCCACCCGTACACGAGGGGTAAGATCCTGCTTGAACACTAAACTACGCTTCTCCGCCCCAGGTTCCAAGCCCTCTGCGACGTGAAGACCCCCGGCGAGGGAATCCTCGAGAAGGAAGAGTTCACCCCGTCTCCCGATGTCGCTGCGGGGAGGCCCAGGGAGACCCTCGTCCGAACCACGGCGCGGTTCCTGTTGAACAGAGGCGGCGACGTGGCCGGGTCGGGTGCCGTGTGCGTGTCGCTCTCCGGCGGCGTGGACTCGATGGTAATAGCAGACATCCTCGTCCACCTCCGGGACCATCCGAAGCCGGTTGAACGCGCGCGTAAGGGGCAGTACACGGGTATAGCGGACCGGCGTGTCAAGCACAACAAGCTCGAAACGCAGACGGCTGGCCTCGTCCGGAAAGTGGTCGCAGTGCACATCAACTACTCGAACCGGGCCGAAGCCGACGACGAAGCGGCGTTCTTGCGCGACTGGTGCGCCCGCCGCCGCATCGTGTACCGCGAGAAGAAGATATCCGACATCAAGCGCGCCGACGCCAGCCGCGACGAGTACGAGGAGATCACGAAGGGCATCCGGTTCGACGCGTACCGCGCCGCGGCCGCGGACGAGGGGACCGGCGGGGTCTGCTTGGGGCACCACGCCGGGGACGTCGTCGAGAACCTGCTGTCGAACGCCACCAAAGGGTGCGGGCTGCTCAGCTTGTCGGGCATGGCGGACGTCGCAGAGCAGCACGGCGTCGCCGTCTGGCGGCCGCTGCTCACCCACGACAAGGACGAGATCTTCGCGTACGCCCACCTGTACGGTGTGCCCTACTTCAAGGACACGACGCCGACTTGGTCGACGAGGGGCAAGCTCCGGCGGCAGCTGCTGCCAGTTCTCGCGGATACGTACGGTGACGGCTCCGTGCAGAATCTGCACGCGCTGGCCGTCGAATCCGACGCGTTGAAGCGGCTGGTGGAGTGCGAGCTGGTGGGTCCGTACTTCGAGGCCCGAGTCGGGCGGCGGCCGCTGGGCGTGCGGGTCGAGCTGCGCGGGTACAAGCGGCACGGGAGGATCTTCTGGAAGGAGGTCTTCAAGACAATCCAGCACCGCGTCTTCGACACGGCGATGCTGTCCGAAACGGGGCTCCGCGAGGTGGCCGCGCGCCTCGCGCTCACCAACTTCGAGGACGACGACGAGAACTACGTCCTGCCGGCACAGCTCGGCTGGATCGAGCCGAAAAAAGGTCCGTCTTTCATTTCTAGAAGGGAACCCCCATTCTACTGCCGACCGGAGACATAAAAAAAACCACCGGATCGTCAAAACTTGAAACAAGTCTGAAACCACGCAAGTTTGTTGGGGCCGGAAACACAAAAGCTCAGCAGGATCGAACCAAAAAAAGACACCAATCTGTGCGCCCTCCGGGATTGCCGGAAACACAAAGATAAGCCGCCACACTCTCAGACTCACAGGCAACTGACCGAGCAAACGTCGCCGGAAAAATATTAAAAAAGTATCCGGAAAGAAAGGTTCGACCACAGTTAGTAAGAGTAGTAGGCGTCGTCCACCAAGCTAACCCGGAAGATCATCACCCCGGTTTCAGTACAGGGTCCAATCGCACGCACCTCCCCCAGGCATGTTCTGGTACCTCGAAGACGCCGACCACCTGTTCATCCCGCACCCGGGCATATTCGACGCGGGGTTCAACGGGGCCGGGAGGGACCCCATGACCGTGCCCGAGACGCGGGTCGTCGGCTGCTGGACGGTGTCGACGGCGTGGTACGATGTTCCGGAGGAAGAGGAAGGGGACGGCCGCTGCAACGACCACCGCGCGCTGCCGAAGCCGTGCCGGGCGGCCCCGATTCCGAGCTGGGACGCGCTGTTTTCGGGGACGTTCACCTACTGCTTTGTCGTGCCGGACGGCGCGCTGCCCCTGCTGTGGCAGGATTCGGAGGCCGCGGCCCTGCCGTGGTGCTGGAAGCAGATGCACCCTCGGTTCCTGCAGTCGCTCCCGATCCCCAGCGCCGCGCCGCTGAGAGGCGACAGCTTCCGCACGGCGAAGGTCACGTACACCTACACCCCGCCGTGAGCGGCACCGAACAGCGAGCGTTTAACCACGCGAGGCCAATCGGAGCGTTGGGTTCTTTTAAGTACAAGAACCACATGCATTAGCATCCACATGCGGGCTTCACCGGGGCCGGCCGGGACGCCGGTGTCCTTTCAAAGCAGTCAGGTACCACTCTTTCTGCGCGTATGGCTCGACTACATGACGCGTCTTTGTGCAGTGTAGCCGCTCTGCGTACCTTGCGGGGGGTAGGTGTACGTGACCTTCGCCGTGCGGAAGCTGTGGGTTTGCGGCACCGAACGCGAGCCTGGAGCAACACTTGCCTGCTGCGAGCGTTTAACCACACGAGTCCATCATGAACATTGAGTACGTGCCCCCCCCACATGGATTAACATCCACCTGGGAGCGAGGACGTTGTCGAAGACGCCTACATTTACCCCCCGCTGACGATGCCGCGCCTGGTCGATCCGAGGAAAACTGAGCCGGCAAGCCGTCTTGCAGCAGAAGCTTGGACGGCCGGAATAGGTCCAGAACTTGTTAAGACCCTCAGCCGCCGAAGCATCACCCAAGCCCAACATCCGAAACCTCAGCGGACCGCTGCCAGCTGGCCGCCACAGGGGGAGCCGCAACACGACCTCGCTCCATGTGCAACCAGACCGCACCGGGCTCAGGGCAGCTGTGTGCAGATTATATAGGCTTGTGTCACGTGGACCGAAGTCACCTGCCGATGGCTTGAGGCTACTCGTTGACCACTGACTCAATGAAAGACGCTTGTCCTCCCAGCTCGGGTGTGCCTACACTCCCGAGCCGGGTGTTATCACGATCAACCTACCACCTGGCTCCACTTTCCAGACAGGCAGTGTAGATGCATGCACCCACTATCAACAGCACGCACGTCATTGGACCTGCCGACGTTGGCAGGCAGGTTCCTTCCTGCCCCCCTCCCAGTCTACACTCTTCGAGGGCGTCTCCCTTCTAGCCTCGCGCGTCGTCCATTCGTCCCCCTCATTTTTTTTCTTATTAGTACATCTGTACTGACGGGAACATTTCCGGAACAACGGTTGCACATGAAACAGAAAACCGAAGCCAACGAAAAAGTGCTACTACAGGAAACCCCCCCAGAGAGGTTTATACCCTGTACACGCGAAGAACAAGAAGCTTTTGCCTTACGTTTTCATCACCTTCGGTCAGTTGATGCTGATCGTCCGTTGCTTCGGTTATCAGTGCAAGCCCCAACTCCGGAAATGTTCCCCCTGCTATCAGGTACGCAAGCCACACATCCAACACGAGTTTAGTACCTTAGAAGCAATAGATGACATCTAAACCTGTCAGAATCCAGTCGGTGGACAAATCTGGTCGGCTAATTCCAGCACCCAATATCACCCAGTGGCGTGTGTTGATGCTGTTGAAGCGCCAACGGGAGCATTGAGATGACCCCGCAACTCCCGGAAAGATGGCCCTGCAACTCTCTCATCCTTTCTCGTGAGGCAGCGGGGTAGCGATGACCAGAAGAGCACACTAGGTGGATGAGAAGAGTGGGAAGAGGTCCTCGGACTGGGCGGGACACGCGAAGTCTATTTATATTACACTCTACGGCCCCCAAGCTCGCAGGGGCTGCTTCTTTCCATCTCGGGCCCCGAACTTATCCCGGATCCCTCTTCTCAGCAACGCGCATTCCAGGCTGGTGGGAGGTCACGTAACACCCCTCCCCCTCCGTTCCACCGGTCTCCCCCCCCCTTGCCGCGCGTGAATCCCCCGCTACAAGATGCCGCCGTGCCGGCGCGTGACGCCGCTGATCCTGGCGACGAAGGCGGGCAGCGTCGAGGTCGTCGAGGAGCTGCTGCTGCGCGGCGCTCGCGTCGACGGCCGCGACGCCAGCTCGAGCACGGCGCTGATCCACTCGGTGAAGGAAGAGCGGGCCGGCGTCCTCGGCACCCTTCTCCGCGCGGGCGCCGACCCGAACGCTTGCGACAACGCGAACCTGGCGGCGCTGCACTGGGCCACGATCGCCGGCAGCGACGGGATCGTGCGCGCCCTCATCGACGCCGGCGCAGCCGTCGACCCCTCGGACTTCGAGGGCCGGACCCCCTTGCACAGGGCGGCTTCGAAGAGGGCTCCCCGGTGCGCTGCAGCGCTGATTGACGGCGGCGCCGACGTGAATGCGCGCGACGCCGGCCGGAAAACGCCGCTCCATCGGGCGGCGACGACGATGGGCACCTGCGTGGCCGGCGTCCTGATCGCCCGCGGGGCGGAGCTCGACGCGAAGGACTCGCACGGCAGGACGCCGCTGCACTACGCGGTCGCCGAGAATGACGCGGCAACGGCGGCGCTGCTGCTCGAGGCGGGTGCGGATGCCGATGCAGCGGACTCGTCCGGCTGGACCCCGCTGTTCTGGGCGGCGGCCAAAAAGCACGACGCGCTGCTGCACCTGCTGCTCGGCCACTTCGCGTCGGTCGCGCACGTCGACAACGACGGACGCACCGCGCTGCATCGCGCGGCTTCGATGTGCTGGCAAACATCGGTTCGCATCCTTCTCTCGGCCGGCGCGCCGATCAACGTGGTAGACGCCCAAGGCTGGACTGCGTTGCATTGGGCAGTCACCAAGCGGTACGTCCCCGTCGTTCTCGTGCTGCTGCGGCACAACTGCGCGTTCTCCGTCAAAGACGCGGCTGGGATGACGCCTCTGCACAGGGCTGTCGTCAAAGGGTGGAAGGACGTCACGCAGCTGCTGCTGAGGGCCAACCAGAAGCGGCACGTGAGGGCCTGCGCCGCCCTCGACAGCGACGACACGACCGCCGACAGCAGCAGCAGCGACTCGAACGCAAACAAGCAGCAGTTGCTGCAGCGCGCGCTGAAGCTGCACAAGCAGAAGATGGTCAGCGCAGCGCCGGCCGGCGAAGATGCGGTTGCTCTACCCGCACGGACTCCAGCGGCGACGGAGAGTCAGCACTCTTCGGGCGGCTCCACAGACGAGTCCTCGGATCCATCGACGAGTGCTTCGTTCAACCAGGCGAAGGTTTCATTCGATGAACCGTGCAAAAGCAAGTCGGAGGATAATGATACATTCGACGTGGACGACATCGACGCGCAGGGCCGCACCGCACTGCACCACGCCGTCGCGAAAGGATTTTGCGACATTGTGCAGCTTTTGCTCGAAGACGGTGCATCCGTCCACCTCGCCACCGACAACGGACGCACCCCCTTGCAACTCGCAGGCTCCATCGAAGCCGGCTCGCCCCCATCGCGCGAGAAGTTGGCGAAAATCGCCCACTTGCTCGTGAAAGCCGGAGCCGTCGTCGACGCCACCACCGCGCACCTCGTTTCCGACAGCGCCTGCATCGACCCGTTGGTGAACTAACCCAGGATTCTGCCAACACTAAACTAAGATTTACCCCCCCTGCTGAACCACGTTGTTTACTTTTCTTGAAGGACGCCCATACAAGAGTCTGCATTCCCGCGAAGAAGACTTGATGCTAGCGTCGAGAATACATGAGAGGCGAGCTGAAATTTTCACCCCCCCGGGGAATGCTGAGATTCAGCCGTCAGCCCGACCCCCGTGGAGCGGCGAGGGGGAAGGCCGGCCGCAGCTGGCGGAAATTTGCCCAACCTGTTTAGGGATTGGGTTGTCACGCATTTTCCTGAGCATCCGAAGCTGATGTACGATCTTGTTACCGTTCGTGAGAGAAAGCGAAGAATACAGTGTTTCTAGAAAGTGCGTGCTATTTGAAAGTGTGCACCTCCAACAGGGAATACCCGGCCCCTTGCAGTAGCGTTACCACAAAATCGCACAAAGGAGGAGTCCGGGACAAACCACCAAGCCCCCTTCTCTGGTTGGGCGTTCGGTGTGCAGAGTACTTCCTACGACAAACAGAGCAAGCGTTTTGAATAAAGAAAAAGTTGTTTCGTGGCCTCACGAGACATTTACACTCCGTCTCGGAGAGTAAAGGCCCCGAACCCGTTCAAAAAGGCGGAGCACGAAACACGACTCGCAACGCGTATGCGTTTCCCACTCTCATAAACGTAGGGGCGTACGTGGGATTACGAATCCGCTCCATCAGCGTGGTTCCGTAGTACCCATCGAGCTGCCGACTGCGTCGAAAAGTAGCTTCTTCAATACCCGATGCCAAGCCAATACAACCAGGGGTTTGTACATTAAGACAGAGTGACCGTCACCCAATCTAAAAGTGATCCCCCGGGATGACTACTCGAGTGAGCAGCCGTCGGTGGTCTTTATTTTGTAGCACGCACCTGCTTTGTAGGAAATACTTGGGGAGACTGCCAGTTGCGAAATCCCAAAGGAGATGAACCGATGACTCCCCACTATGGCAACAATTCCAATCTCAAAGGTAAATGTGCTGTGGCCCACACGAAACGCAGGCAAATCTGGGTTCATTGCGGGCATACGCGTTCAACAAAAACCCACTTTGAGCTGTGCTCATTTCGAAGGAGGCTGGAGCAGTGTGAGACTTAGCTAGCTATTTGGCCAGCTAGCTATTTATAGCTATTTATAGCTAAAAATGGCTAAAATAGCTGCCCAGACGACTGAAAATATGTTCACGTCTTTTTCGTCAGAAAACCTCAGGTAGGTACCCAAAAATCAGGGTTTTTTCTGGGGTGGGCTGGAGTGGGGATTTTCCCCACTCCAGATTCTTGGCGAAAATCTGAGTGGGCTGGAGTGGTTTTTTTTTTTCTGTTCATTGCAGCATCGCCAGAAAAGCTGCGACCCCACATCGCAACGCAATCGCTCCAGAAGTGCGAAAAAAGGGGCAGAAAAAAGAAGAGAAAGGAAGAAAGACAAAAAGACGAGACAGGCAGGAAATGCAGCACGTGTTGACAACCAACGACGAGACCCACCTGAGAGAGTACAGAACGAGCCCCTGTGCGGCGCCGACGAAAACGAGATGACACTGGAGGAGGTTCTCAACGGCTTCGTAATAGGTACCAGGAACCGGGATGACAAGGCGGCAGAACGTGCAGTCTCCACGTGCAGTCTCCGCCATGCGGTTGGTCGCCACTTATCCCTCAGGGACGAGTGCTGTTGAGCGATCATTCAGTGTTCTCAAAGACACCCTGGATCTTTTAAGGAACCGGCTCACGAGCGGACATTTGGATATGATCCTGCGCATCCGTATCGAGGGTCCACCAGAGCTTTCGATGGTCTTTTTGGAGAAGGTTGTTGACCGTTTTGTCGAGATGGTCCCGAGGCGTCGCCTAAACTTTGTGCAGGCGAAGGCCAATTCTGCATAGTGGGATCTGTCCCAGGTTGTTCCACGACTATCATTCCTAAATGCAGCACCCGTTTTTTTGTGACACAACCCTCGTTCACTCCCTTCCTGCTGTGGCAACTGATTTTCCCCACTCCAGCTCGAAAATTTGAAATCCTAGAAAAAACCCTGAAAATGCAAAAAAAATGCGACGAAACCAGAGTTTCTGCCTCATTCTCGTTTTCAGAGTCGCCCAAACCCCCCCTGGTACCCCGCCCCGCCCTCTCCGGGCCGTGTGCACACACATGATGGGTATCGTTTTCCTGGTTGGTGACATTTTCCCGCTGGTCCATGTAGCAGACCTTTTTCGACGATTTTTTGCTCGTTTTCAGCTCCGATGAAGAGATCCGTGAAAAGTAGCCCCGGAGACGAAAAACTATGAGCGTGGTTCGTGGCCCTTTACAAGTTGCAGGGCGCCGGGCGTGGAAGCCGCCAGGTGTAGTTTGAGAAGAACGGGAATCGATCCCCTGGGTGGTGGCATTTTCCCGCCGGACGCGGCAGGCCCTTTTCGACGAATTTTAGGTCGCGATCAGCTGCAATGAAGAGATCCGTGAAAAATAGACCCTGAAACAAAAAAGTATGTGCGTGGTTCGTGGGTCCGTGCAAGATGCAGGGCACCGGGTGTGGAAACCACCTGGTGGGCATTGAGCAAGACGCCGGCCTAAGTGGCTGATCCTTAACAAGAGCGCTGACCCCCCCCCCCCCTTCATCGGGCTTCCCCCCTGTAGACTACTGCACAGTAGGACTGGACCTGGGTCTGGCTTGCTGCACTCTGGGCCTGAGTCTGGCAGTCTCTGCTAACAATGCTGGTAGACTTGTATCGTAGGGCAAACAATCTTTTTCATTTCCGGGTCTATTTCTCGCATCGGAGCTGATTGCGAGCAAGAATTCAAAAAATGTCTGCCACGTGGAGTCACGGTGGACCAGCCAAGAAATGTCACCAGCCAGGGATCGATTCCTGACCTTCCCACTGCAAACCTGGTGCGGTTTCCACGCCCGGTGCCTGCATCTTGTAAGGACCCACGTGGGGGGTTGGAAGAAGTACGCACAAACGAAGAATCCGTGCGTACGGCGCAGTGTAGAGGTGGTGTGTTTATCCGGCCAACCATGTTCTTTGTCCCTATGTTTTGCAATCGTTCATGTCCCGCGCCTACGGCAGGTGCAAATTTGTTGCATTAGTGTGATTGTCAGGCCTCCGACTACCCTGAGCAACGCACTATGTCATATGTCCCGCGCCTACGGCAGGTAGTATTGGCTTAGTTACCTTCCACTTTGTCATGTGGCGATCCATCCGGGGGGCTGCTGTCTGTCCATGCATGGAGCAAACCAACAAAAGCTTTCACTCTGAAAACAAAAACTTCATTCAAAAAATGCTCAAAAGAATGCCCTTCAATTTTGCCGGAAATACAAAACTGGAACGGACATTGCGTCCTGAACACGGTGCCGTCGGCACACGTCTACCGCTTTGAAAAGCAGTCTAAAGTAAACACTCTTGCTCTAAGAATACCAAGTGCCTATTCAGATCTGAAGACCCAGGAACGCGCCCCTTGCTGTTCCAAGCTTCATTCTGGTTCCGAGTGTTTCGGAAGAGACCGTACTCTGATGAGCCGGTCGATCCAACGACACCTCCATCGGAAAGCCCTGTGAGATGGTCCCTGCACTCTCACCCACATACGTAGGGGTGCGGAGAGGTCCGGGGGTAACCCCACCCCTGTCTCTCTCCCTGTCTCTCTCCCTGTCTCTCTCCCGAATCTAGCCTGAGCCCTTGACGGTGGGATCCCACCCGACAAGGGAAGCCATCACCTTTTCTCAACTCTGGCTGTTGCTGTCATTATCCTTCCTTCGAGGATTGGCGGGTTGAAAATACGTCGCCAAATGTCTTCGGAAGATTTAGGAATCATGTAGTCGAAATACAGGATTGATCGATGGGGGGTTGCATGCGATAACTGCAAGTGCATTGTGGTCCCGCTTTTGCGTTCAGCAACCTGCGTCCCGATTCGGCTATGATTGACTTTTGTCAACCATTTTTGATCGAGTCGATCCGGTTGGAATGAGAATGTGCCAGTCCAATTCCAACTGCCGACACACGCGTTCTTCATTAAAGTCCAATCGTTTAGACTGCGTTTGGCTGAAGATTCGACTCTGATTGGCTACATGGTGGCCAGCAAGCTGAGCCTTTCTGTCCGAAGATTCATGAGGGGAGTTCATTGCTTACGCGACGCTCGACTGCTCTTTGGCACGGCCAGTGCAGTCACCGGCCAGACAAAAAAAAAAAAATAATTGCTCTCGGATTGACATTCGACCGGTCAAGGCGGTCGAATGTGGACACCGGTCGAATTCGACCGGCACCCGTGTGTCGATTCGACCGGGAAAAAAAAAAAAAAAAAAAGAAGAATCTGCCACGGGTAGTGCCACACAGTAGTAGAAAATGGTGGGAAAACGGAAAGCTTTGACAAAAGCCAACGTCACGGGGGCAAGGGCAAGCTTTTTTTTGGATTCCCAACTCCACTTACCAACTCCTGGATTGCAGTATGTTCGGCTGCAGCCAGAATACAGAGACTACTGGGGTCTACAACAAGGTCGTGAAGCAGCAGCACACCCACGCAGGCACATGCCAAGGTCACAGCAGTCAGGATGGGGCCCGCCTACAAAACCAAAACTGGCCTCAGGCATCTGAAGACTCCACTGCAACCCCGAAACACGTCACTCTGGGCCCATCTTTTGTACGATGGACGATGTGACAGTGAAACTGGGTTGTCGACCTGTTCATGGCACTAATGATGCGAAGCTACCTACTGGAGAAAGTCGTATTAAGCCGTCCTACTACTGATGCACGACAGTGTACTAACTTTGTGAGACTGCCCTTCAGCTAAACCCCAAAGTTTGAAGCGAGCTTTCACTCAAAAACACCACATGTTGTTTTCCCACGCGTAGCGTGGGAAAAATTCTTCTGGCATTGGATGGATCTCGACCTGCATTTCCCAGTGCAAAAAAAAAGTTGTGGCAAATTCCTGTCCAAAAAAAGAAAAAGTTTTTTCGGAAAGTGACTTGACCGGTCGAGCGGTCGAGCCTGACTGCACTGGGCACGGCATGAAAAAAAAGTTCTTGAAAAACTGACCGGCTGATAATCAGCCGGCTGATTTTTGGAAGGTCTGCCGATCAGACGGGTTTTGCGACAACATCTTGATCCACACCGTACCCGGTTTGTGCGTCAAGCTGATTGCGTTCCATGGGCGGCATAGCAAAGCTTACACTGTTGAAAATAGGCTGATTTTGTGCGAGTCTGCCGGTAAAAAAATAGGGCTCAAAATTTAGTCAGCCGGCTGATCGCGCGCACACTGCTTGTATAACGAAAAAAAAAGGAACCACAACAAGAAAAAAAAATATCCGGGTACCGTACGACCGTAGTACTTGTATGGCTGCAAACCCATAGCCAAGGCTGCATCCTCTTGTCGTGGCTGTGGTGTGCAGATGCGGGGGCTGTCTCCACAAAAAGAGTTAAAGGGACGAGTTCACTACAGAGCGACCGTACCCCCACAGCAGAACAGTTGCGCATTGACTGGCACCGAACCGGAGAGACTCGCGTTTGCCGTCGGGGAGATCCTGACGTTACTGGCATTCGTTCGCACTTTCCTTTTCCGCTGATCGGAGTCATTGTCGGGTTTGCCACCCTTTGCAGCCAGCACTTGTCCGCACTTCCTTTCCAGCATTCCAATTCCGTTGATCAGAGGCGATGAAGAGTGATGTCAAGTCCATGCTCAGATACGGAAGAAACTTGCAAACCCTCCCAACGACAGCAAGTGTCGACCCGGACGTGGTTGCGTCCGTTGGTAGGGTTTCTACCGGCAGGTATTGCTTGGATCGGGGGTTTTGGTTGTGTTGCCGACAAAAAAATGGTTGTTTTTTCCCCCGACTCTACGGAGACCAGGGCGTGTGTCCGTCTGCCACATCTTTGTTCCTCCTTTGATTTAGCTGGTGGTATTTTGAAGTAGTTAGGCTCTTTAACAATCTTGTTCAAATGTGCTGGACTAAGAATCGAAGGCATCTTTCTTACTACCCTGCATGAGCGGACATCCGGCCGCAAATTTCTCCGCCTGGGGTGGATGGTCCGGCACTCCAAACTCAGTTCGATTCCGCTCGATTATGTTCGATCATGTCGATCACGGACGATCAGCCTCGACCAGGCTCGATTACGTGCATAGTGATATAGCTCAGCTATCACCGCAATCAGCGCCAACCCCCGCCCATCGTGGAACCTTCAACAATCAAAAGGAGAAGTTTTCCTCTTCAAAGGTAGTTCGTAGTCTGATGACATCGAACCCCGATTGATCGTCCCGTTGTAGCTGATGCAGCAGCGGTAAGGTGACCGGCCACTTTCTGTGTGTGTGAGCCGGTCCATCCCCTCTTGATAGACCGTGATAGACCGGGCAATTCGGTGCAGCTCTAGGGACTAGGGATGACCTGATAGACCGTGGTGGACCGTGATTCACTGTGATAAACAGCGGCAGGCACTTCGATGCAGTTTCAAGAGATAGGGACGGACCGGCTCAGTGTGTATGTGCGCGCGCCGAACGCTTGATGCCACCGTGTGCGGTCGACTCCCCCCTTTCTCCATGGCGGGGTTCGCCGTCAGCACGATTCGAGCCTCTGGAGAACCTCTGGCGAATCCACCATCTGTTCTTACCCTTCATTTCCGTCTTTCTTTCTCTCTCATTCTCGTCAAGTCAGCGCGATAGCGATGCCAACGAGAACACAAGACGGGTGGTGGGACCGGGCCCAGGGACCGCCAAAGCGTGACGACGGCCCGCCCCGACGCGGAATTCTCTTTTTTGTTTCGTGTGTTCTCCACCTCCCTCTCTCTCTCTTTCTCTCAGTCCTTCTCTTCTTTTTTAGCTTCATTGGAGATGTTCGAGGAACCGGCGGCCTTTTTCGGTCCCTTTCAACCGGTTTAGAATTCTGTCCCGAAGTGAAATTGTCCGGGACTGCCAACACTGTGTCCACAAGTGAAAGCGTCCTACTTGCCTATGCCCAACAGCCATCAATTTTTGGATGTCGAGAAGCAGATGCCCAATGGACGTCAGCCTGTCGATGTTCAATGGATGCCAACTTGCTCATGTCCAACATCATCAACTTGCCGCTGCCGAGCGGACATTTGCTCGCCGATACCCATTGGCAAACAGCGCCCATTCACCACCGGTGGAAGAACAGGGATAGAGGGGGTAGTATTTTTCCACATGACAAAGTGTTGTCAACAACAAACAAGTACGTGGTTCCTGCATAGCTCCCTTATCCAGTCTGTCGGTATCATTGCGACACTGTCGGGTACTTCTCGTATTGCTTGTATTCTTGTCTGATGAATGCGCCGACCCAGTGGGGGTCCGAGGGGCGTGCCAGCGGCACTTGCTTTCATCTTGCCTTCGCCAAAAAAAATGACAGGCGCTTCGTTTTGTTTGTGCGTGCCGGGTTCTAGCCGCGTTCACTCAGCTTGACCTCCTCCCAGTCAACGGCATCCGGGACGCAGTCGTCTTTCGACTGAGCAGCTCAGCCATTTTAAAGATTATTTCCTTGTTTGTGCGTGCCGGTTGATCGTTTTTCCACTTGTATATACCCTGTGTATAGTCAGGTAAGGAATTCTGATCAACCACCAAAACACGCTGCCTACGTCTCGTTAGCCTGCACAATACATTGAAGGGCAACCCGCAAGATTGTTAGTACTAAAAGAAAAAAAACACCGGAGGTGGGCGCGACGACAAGCCTCAAATTATTCCCGACCTCGCTCCCGATCGGTTGGGTAGTTTAGGCGTTCACCGGCAGCCTCATCCGCCGCTCCTCGCTCTGCGCGCATGAAACGCGCCAACCTTCCGCTCTTCTTTTCAGCACACTTGTACCGGGGGTTACGTTAGGACGTGTTGTTGTTGTTTGTCACGCACCGGTTTCTTGTGCGCTGGAGCCAACGCGAGTCACAGGCTTACGCCCAGCACTGCACCCATACTGGTTCAGTATCGGGGGCGTAAGCGTTCAACGAAAAATGTCCTCATACCCAGCCTCGACTATTTTGCAATGCAGATTAGTTAAGTGCACTGGAGCAAGTAAAACTGGTGATGATACCGGGAGACCAGCCCTAACTTAATCCCTGAGTTGTACCGAAGGTCGAGACAGCCGTTGCGCAGAATCCTAGTGCAGGAAAACTCCCACCCTCCCCCGCGCAGAGAGGTTATGTACGCTATACCGAAATAAACCAAAAAGAATGTTTTACCTTGTCAGCCTTGTTGAGCCAATTCACCTAGCCCCCCTGAAAGTGACTTTAGCTCGATTACGCGTCGATTACACTCGATTACACTCGATTACGCTGATGCAGATTATCGCCACAGATTCTTTGCATTCTAATCCAAACGATTACGCTCGATTACACTCGATCAACATTTGGGTGAATTGGGGGGGTACTGCAGTAATCGATTAAAGGCGTGACACTCAGCCAATCTTGATAGGCCGGTTCAACGGGCCCACTAACGCACCTTCTTCCGGGGCTAAAAAGGTGCTGATGACAGGATATTGAAATTGGAATAAAAACAAGAATATTAGTCTGAAAAAATGACCGCGACAGGCAGTGTAGCTGGAGACCAGGAAGTTCGGGCTGACTCACGGAAGCAGGTTGTCGAGTGCGTACGGGCTCGGGTACCACTATCTCGCATTAGCTCGTCTTCTTGTTGCGTTAGTATAGTCCTTTGACAGAGTGAGCCGGTGCCTCTCATCTCACCTTTAAAACACGGCTGAGTCACGCATGCTCTTGACAGACGCTAGCGTCCGACATTTCGCACGCGCGTCGCAGTCGTTGGGTGGTATTGACAAGGGGTTTCATCGGACACTCGGATGAGCTTCGTTACTTCACTGGAGGCCCGCTTGGCTGCCTTCGAGTTGCGTTTCCGCGTTGGTGTTGTTGCTTCGCTTTTGGACTCCTTCTTCGACTTCGCACGGTCCCAACGTCCTGGTCTGCCCTTGGTGCACGTCTTGCGCTCAGTCTGCGCAGTTCGTCTCTCCTGCTTGACTTCGTGATTCCATCGAGCCTGCTTGCGCTCCCATCCCGACGGGTAATGCGTCTGCGGTCGAAAACTGCCATTCAGTGTTGCAGCTTTGCGGAGCCCAGCCTGCGGTACGGCTCGCACCTTGTCGCCGGCCTACTTCGCCGTCTGCTCTCGTGCGGCGGCTTCGTAGGCGCGCATCACAGCTTCAAACGCCTGCTGGTTTGCTATTTGTGGTCTCTTGTTGAGTCCGGCCATGTTCCCGCCTCCGAGAGACGTCAGGACGTTGACTTGCATCTCAAGCGCCGGGTGAATCGGCGTCTGCACGATACTCGTCAGCCGTCGCATCGCGCTCTTCATCGCGTACGATTTCGCGGTCGCCGAGTCCCGATACTCGGCTGTCGCTCGTCTCTGAACCTCATCCATCGCGTGATTCGATAGAGCATCGGCGTCTTCTTGTTGCGTCAGTGGGGAGTCATTTGCATGCAAATGAGTACCACACTATCTCGCAATAGCTCGCGTATATTAAATTTAGCGCAGTTAGTACTTGAGCCTTTAGGCATTCCGTGCGGGCCAGTTCCAGGCGATAGGGTGTTCGCCGAGCGCTCGGTAGGCACCTTGTCCTCGGTGACATGGAGTTTCTGCTCCGGCTTGGGGGTGGTGACTTCGTCATTGCCGGGGATGCAGGAGAGCTTCCGGGGAGCAAAGATATCCTCTGCCTGACGTTCTCGCGATGGAGCAGAGATGGAGGATGCGGCTTGTGTTTGCAGCACTTGTGCGGCAGAAGGATCCAGCAACGAGCTTGCTGCCATGATTTAGAACATCTTCATCTCGAGAGCTTCCGGTCTCATATGCACATCGCCCACTTGCCTGCGGTTTCCGTCCCTCGTATGCTTATGCTTGGCACGTCTTGGGCCAGACAGTGGTCAACATGGTCGCCCATGGGCCAGTCAGGGGTCCACCAGTGGTCGAACCCAAAATACTAGTGTCAATCTCGATCACACTCTACAACGCTCTACTACACTCTACTACGCTCGATTACACTCGAGCAAGCGCCGGGGCAAGTCGGTGGCGTGGTGCTGCCAGGCCCATCACAGGGAGGGTGATGGCCTAGCCGTAAAAATGTGTGCCGAGCACCGGATGACGCAGTGCGCCACGTGTAAGACGACAGCGGAGTGCTGTCGCAACCATCACCACCGATGCCTCGACCATGGCATGCCGACGTGCGACGGCTGTAAGAAACACGCCGACCTGAGGAGTAGGAGACCCGGGCACTGCTGCAGGAAAGGGCACCACCGGGCGGCCGTGGCGAGAGGTGAAGAAACAACAACGGAGAAGAGGAAGGCGGAGCCGGAGGGTCCCGCGCCAGCGCCGAGACAGGCGAAACGTGAGAACGTGGTGCTCGTTCTGCCGGAAGCAGAGGAAGACGAGCGAGAACCCGCAACATCAACGCCGACATCAGCAGCGAAGGTCGGGAAGACGGCGCCAACGCCAGCGAAGAAGCGGCAAGCAGACTCCGCGGCGGAGCCGGTACCGAAAAGACGCAAAGGACGCGTCGATGCGCCACGACCATCGCCCAGGCGCCGAGAAGAAGCAGATATCGACGCGCAACCGATGAACCTCGACGAGCAATCGAAGAAGAAGCGAAGCACCAAACGCGCGCCTGAGCGCGACGATCAAGACGAGCTAAAGAGGCGAAAGCATGACACTTCACGTGCGAAGAGATAACCGCGCAGTCGGCGATGCAGATTATCGCCACAGATTCTTGCATTCTAATCCAAACGATTACACTCGATTACACTCGATTACGCTGGCCCACGTGCTCGACCCCTACTCAGTGCTGCCGTATCGGTCGCTCGGTATGATTGCAGAAGTGTGCCGAAAGAGGCCGGTATGGAGGGCCCGCGTCGCAACAGTTCGAAGGGCGTATGGCAGCAGAATCCGCGCATGGGGACCGATCGGTATTGCGGCCGAGCATGCAAAAAAGCTCGGTATACGATGGACGGAAGATCTCGACGACGCCGAGGACGAGGCAGGGAATGTGCTGAGACTGGTGCGACAGAGTAAGGGGGAGCGAGGGCACACCCTGAGAAAGGCGATTCACGGCTGGCGACTAGGGGAGCTCGAGAAGAGGCGCACAAACTTCGGAGGGGTACGGGCGGGTGTCGACTACACCGCGACGAATGCCTACGGGCTGAAGGCGTCGACAACGCTGACGGCCGCGCGGGACGTTGCCGAGGTCGTAGCAGGGTCGGTGATGACGGAATCACATGCTGCCAAGCTGTGGGGAGGTGACGGGCTGTGCAGACGCTGTGACGAGGCGACGGAAGAAACTCTGGGCCACATTTGGTGGCAGTGCCGGGCGTATGAACGAATCCGAATGCAACAGCAGTATGCCGAAATTGTTGACGCAGATCGCTCGACTTGGCCTCCGTGCCTGCAAGAACACGGGATTCTGCCGAAGGGAAGTCGAATCAACATCGAAGTGCTGCACACATTCATGGCGGAAGTCATGCAAGAGAGACGACGGCTGGAGAGAGAAGGAAGAGACCGGGCAGTCGGCCACCCCTGGAGACAACTGCACCCTGACGACTGCCCCCCGCGCCGGCTGAATTTCGAAGCGATCGCTGGACCGGGGACCTTCACGGCGGTCGCAGGAGAGAGGTGGTTCCGGGCGCTGCAGTATTGGCTGGATGGGATGTGCTGGTCGGTAGCGGGTGACGTCTCGACGGCAGAGCTCGCAGTAGACTTCGAAGTGTACACCGGGCTCGATCTACCGGGCAGTTTAGTGGCGACGACAGGTGGGACGCCGCTGTGTATCCGTGCGAGAATGTTGGCGCGGATGCTGAAAACGATCGGGGAAGCGCTTGAGCGGAAAGGGGTGGGGCCGCTTCTGCCGGGTAGAAAGCTGGAGAAGGTAGGTTCATTGAGAACGGTAGGGGCCCCCCCATGCCTCACGGGCTACGAGATGAGGCCAATTTTCCGCGGCGGCGAGGAGACGATGGGAATCTTGGAGACGCAGCTGAAGGCGAGCCGGCATGCGTTCACCGGCGAGGCGTGGGGGATGGACCTTTTCCCGACGTACGGAAGAGAAAGGGAGGAGCGTGCGGCGAGATGGGCGGCCTTCGATGACGCTACGGAGAAGAAGAGAGGCAAGAAGTCGGCTGTCGTCGGAAGCGCCGGGGCAAGTCGGTGGCGTGGTGCTGCCAGGCCCATCACAGGGAGGGTGATGGCCTAGCCGTAAAAATGTGTGCCGAGCACCGGATGACGCAGTGCGCCACGTGTAAGACGACAGCGGAGTGCTGTCGCAACCATCACCACCGATGCCTCGACCATGGCATGCCGACGTGCGACGGCTGTAAGAAACACGCCGACCTGAGGAGTAGGAGACCCGGGCACTGCTGCAGGAAAGGGCACCACCGGGCGGCCGTGGCGAGAGGTGAAGAAACAACAACGGAGAAGAGGAAGGCGGAGCCGGAGGGTCCCGCGCCAGCGCCGAGACAGGCGAAACGTGAGAACGTGGTGCTCGTTCTGCCGGAAGCAGAGGAAGACGAGCGAGAACCCGCAACATCAACGCCGACATCAGCAGCGAAGGTCGGGAAGACGGCGCCAACGCCAGCGAAGAAGCGGCAATCAGACTCCGCGGCGGAGCCGGTACCGAAAAGACGCAAAGGACGCGTCGATGCGCCACGACCATCGCCCAGGCGCCGAGAAGAAGCAGATATCGACGCGCAACCGATGAACCTCAACGAGCAATCGAAGAAGAAGCGAAGCACCAAACGCGCGCCTGAGCGCGACGATCAAGACGAGCTAAAGAGGCGAAAGCATGACACTTCACGTGCGAAGAGATAACCGCGCAGTCGGCGATGCAGATTATCGCCACAGATTCTTTGCATTCTAATCCAAACGATTACGCTCGATTACACTCGATCAGGGGGTAGGTGAATTGGCTCACTTGTCTGTTTCCGCCAAGAATGTTCAGTTGATGCTGTTCAATGATTTTGTTGCGAGCCAGATAAGATTTCCCCTCATTGGCATGATTGCGAACGTTATGTTCTTGAAAGTATGCTAATATGGGTCAATGCCAAACCCCCCCCCCCCCCTTTGCACTTCTTCAGCTCAAAAATTTCCAAGTCGAACCGCGGACATTGCGTCCTGAACACGGTGCCGTCGGCACACGTCTACCGCTTTGAAAAGCAGTCTAAAGTAAACACTCTTGCTCTAAGAATACCAAGTGCCTATTCAGATCTGAAGACCCAGGAACGCACCCCTTGCTGTTCCAAGCTTCATTCTGGTTCCGAGTGTTTCGGAAGAGACCGTCCTCTGATGAGCCGGTCGATCCAACGACACCTCCATCGCAAAGCCCTGTGAGATGGTCCCTGCACTCTCACCCACATACGTAGGGGTGCGGAGAGGTCCGGGGGTAACCCCACCCCTGTCTCTCTCCCTGTCTCTCTCCCTGTCTCTCTCCCGAATCTAGCCTGAGCCCTTGACGGTGGGATCCCACCCGACAAGGGAAGCCATCACCTTTTCTCAACTCTGGCTGTTGCTGTCATTATCCTTCCTTCGAGGATTGGCGGGTTGAAAATACGTCGCCAAATGTCTTCGGAAGATTTAGGAATCATGTAGTCGAAATACAGGATTGATCGATGGGGGGTTGCATGCGATAACTGCAAGTGCATTGTGGTCCCGCTTTTGCGTTCAGCAACCTGCGTCCCGATTCGGCTATGATTGACTTTTGTCAACCATTTTTGATCGAGTCGATCCGGTTGGAATGAGAATGTGCCAGTCCAATTCCAACTGCCGACACACGCGTTCTTCATTAAAGTCCAATCGTTTAGACTGCGTTTGGCTGAAGATTCGACTCTGATTGGCTACATGGTGGCCAGCAAGCTGAGCCTTTCTGTCCGAAGATTCATGAGGGGAGTTCATTGCTTACGCGACGCTCGACTGCTCTTTGGCACGGCCAGTGCAGTCACCGGCCAGACAAAAAAAAAAAAATAATTGCTCTCGGATTGACATTCGACCGGTCAAGGCGGTCGAATGTGGACACCGGTCGAATTCGACCGGCACCCGTGTGTCGATTCGACCGGGAAAAAAAAAAAAAAAAAAAGAAGAATCTGCCACGGGTAGTGCCACACAGTAGTAGAAAATGGTGGGAAAACGGAAAGCTTTGACAAAAGCCAACGTCACGGGGGCAAGGGCAAGCTTTTTTTTGGATTCCCAACTCCACTTACCAACTCCTGGATTGCAGTATGTTCGGCTGCAGCCAGAATACAGAGACTACTGGGGTCTACAACAAGGTCGTGAAGCAGCAGCACACCCACGCAGGCACATGCCAAGGTCACAGCAGTCAGGATGGGGCCCGCCTACAAAACCAAAACTGGCCTCAGGCATCTGAAGACTCCACTGCAACCCCGAAACACGTCACTCTGGGCCCATCTTTTGTACGATGGACGATGTGACAGTGAAACTGGGTTGTCGACCTGTTCATGGCACTAATGATGCGAAGCTACCTACTGGAGAAAGTCGTATTAAGCCGTCCTACTACTGATGCACGACAGTGTACTAACTTTGTGAGACTGCCCTTCAGCTAAACCCCAAAGTTTGAAGCGAGCTTTCACTCAAAAACACCACATGTTGTTTTCCCACGCGTAGCGTGGGAAAAATTCTTCTGGCATTGGATGGATCTCGACCTGCATTTCCCAGTGCAAAAAAAAAGTTGTGGCAAATTCCTGTCCAAAAAAAGAAAAAGTTTTTTCGGAAAGTGACTTGACCGGTCGAGCGGTCGAGCCTGACTGCACTGGGCACGGCATGAAAAAAAAGTTCTTGAAAAACTGACCGGCTGATAATCAGCCGGCTGATTTTTGGAAGGTCTGCCGATCAGACGGGTTTTGCGACAACATCTTGATCCACACCGTACCCGGTTTGTGCGTCAAGCTGATTGCGTTCCATGGGCGGCATAGCAAAGCTTACACTGTTGAAAATAGGCTGATTTTGTGCGAGTCTGCCGGTAAAAAAATAGGGCTCAAAATTTAGTCAGCCGGCTGATCGCGCGCACACTGCTTGTATAACGAAAAAAAAGGAACCACAACAAGAAAAAAAAATATCCGGGTACCGTACGACCGTAGTACTTGTATGGCTGCAAACCCATAGCCAAGGCTGCATCCTCTTGTCGTGGCTGTGGTGTGCAGATGCGGGGGCTGTCTCCACAAAAAGAGTTAAAGGGACGAGTTCACTACAGAGCGACCGTACCCCCACAGCAGAACAGTTGCGCATTGACTGGCACCGAACCGGAGAGACTCGCGTTTGCCGTCGGGGAGATCCTGACGTTACTGGCATTCGTTCGCACTTTCCTTTTCCGCTGATCGGAGTCATTGTCGGGTTTGCCACCCTTTGCAGCCAGCACTTGTCCGCACTTCCTTTCCAGCATTCCAATTCCGTTGATCAGAGGCGATGAAGAGTGATGTCAAGTCCATGCTCAGATACGGAAGAAACTTGCAAACCCTCCCAACGACAGCAAGTGTCGACCCGGACGTGGTTGCGTCCGTTGGTAGGGTTTCTACCGGCAGGTATTGCTTGGATCGGGGGTTTTGGTTGTGTTGCCGACAAAAAAATGGTTGTTTTTTCCCCCGACTCTACGGAGACCAGGGCGTGTGTCCGTCTGCCACATCTTTGTTCCTCCTTTGATTTAGCTGGTGGTATTTTGAAGTAGTTAGGCTCTTTAACAATCTTGTTCAAATGTGCTGGACTAAGAATCGTGGAACCTTCAACAATCAAAAGGAGAAGTTTTCCTCTACAAAGGTAGTTCGTAGTCTGATGACATCGAACCCCGATTGATCGTCCCGTTGTAGCTGATGCAGCATCGGTAAGGTGACCGGCCACTTTCTGTGTGTGTGAGCCGGTCCATCCCCTCTTGATAGGTAATGCCTGTTTTTGGCCCTATTTTGGATCATGCGGGAGGGGGGGGTGGGGGTACCATACCCCCCATCTGTGTGGGTCTGTGAGCTCCTATGCATGGCACGGGGCCCATCTGGTAGGAAATAGCACTCAGAAGTTGTTTTTGGGGGTGATCCTGGGCCCAGAAATACCCGGGTTTGACTTGGAAATTTTTTGAGCTGAAGAAGCACGGTGCACTAGTCATTAGGAATTCAGCGTTCTTACTAGTAAAATTACTAGTGAAAATGTCTTACTAGTGCCACTAGTCATTCTTACTAGTGCCACTAGTCATTCTTACTAGTGCACTAGTAAGAATGACTAGTGCACTTGTCATTTTTGCTAGTGTTTTACACAGTAAAGTCCATTTTTAGGCGGTGGATATGGCGCGGGTGTACGACCCACTCTCTCGCTCGAATACTGTTCCGCGGGTTCGTCCTGCCGCTGTTGTACACGCAGCAACATGAATGGTGAACACAACAGGTTGCCGAGAAGAACAAGTGAATGGGATAAGCATGGCCCGAAGTCTGGGGTGTGATGGGTGGGGAATTGCAAGAACACGTGTTTGGAATGGGTATGTGCTCAGGGTGTGATGGGTGGGGGAGGGGAACAACGGAAGAAAGGGCCATGTGGCATAGAGTGCTGAATTCAGAGGAGGTAAGACTACCTTCCACCCGTGTGGGCATCGCGTATGTGGGCATCCCTTCTGTGTGCATCGGCGAACCTTTGCATGCACAGGGGGCAGGTCTTCTTGTCAAGCTTCTCAGCATGAACGTACAGCAGGTGTTGGGTCAGCCCGCCCTTGCGAACTGTCTTTTTGCACGATGGACATTGCGTTGTGCATTCGCAGGTGACTGTAGGGCGGTGGTGTGCGTCGTAGTGTGCGAAGAGGCCGTGGATTCGCGTGTAGCTCTTCTGGCTGATAATACACCCGTGCTCGCTGCTCTCGTTTTCAGGGTCGGTTGTGCTGCTGTCCGCATCGTCATCCTCCTCCTCATCGGAAGTCGGGTTGTTGTGCCACGGCTTCTCGTTGCAAATGCAAATCTTGAGAAGAACACCTTCACGAGCAGGACTGCTACGAAACTTCTGTCCCCATCGTTCAGTTCTCCGGCATACGTGGGCACCCAAACCAGCCCTTCGGAGGCGGGCCTCCAGGTTTTCTGCGGCTTGCTTCCACACCGTACTTCGTGCAGTGATGCACTTGCAAAGAAATATGGTGTCGTACTGGTACAGGTGTGGGAGGGGATTGCGACACGCGGGCGCGAGGTCAGGCGCAAACCCTCGCGGCGCGCTTCGCTTCGTGTCCAGGCTCTTGAGGTGCTTTGTCTGCAGCTCGATTTCCTGGAAGTCTCGTTCCATTGTCTTCTGGGACGTGCAGGCGGACCACCTTTTGCGCTCACCGTTCATCTGCATCCTCTTCTACCCGACTAGCATCCGGAAGTGTCCGGATCACGAGCCATAGCATGCCCTTCACATCGTGCAAGGCTGGTGTGATGGCATGCGCTGGTTCCGTGATACGGGCGGCAATGTTGCAGTGGAAGCCCTGCACATGCATTTCCTGGATGCTAAGCCGTTTGCATCTGTGCAGGTGTGCCAACCGCGTCTCAATGCAGGTTGCACAAAAGGCACTTCGGTGCCCGCCACCGCCCACGCCTCGAAAGAGCGACCACAATTCTGCGTGGTCATCACCAAACACAAAAAATGCGCTGTCGGCATCCATTGTTGTCTTCACCCTGCGGTGTTTCAAGGCTGGCGATGTGGGACCGTACGAGAATCATACTACGTAAGAACTATTGCAACGCGCCCTCCTCTCTGGCCGAGACCCCGACTCCTGTCCATCAGGGCTGACTATCGTCAACACATGCTCATTTTGTTGTTGTTGGGAGTAGTCCTGTTGACGATGACGATGACAGTTGACGAAGACAATGGCAGCCCTGATGGACAGGAGTCGGGGCCTGGTGGTTCATAAAGTATCCTGGTGGTTCCACATTGTTCACCAGCGAGTGCACTTGGGCCAGAGGGTGGAGCGCGTTGCAATAGTTCGTACGTAACTTTGTGTAGTATGATTCTCGTACGGTCCCGCATCGCCAGCCTTATCACTCACGAAACACCGCAGGGGAAAACAACAATGGATGCATACCATGCACCGACAGCGCGCGCTATCGGCGCCATCATTGCAGGGAACATAATGCGATTCGGCATGTCTATGCATCAGTGTGCCCAGCTGGCTCTCTACAGCAGTGAATGGCGAGCTTGGCCCGACCACGGGGCTGTCCTCCACAACATCTTTGCTGCACGGAGGGCTTCCGCTGCAACATTGCCTCACAACACAAAAGGTTCTTGGGAAACTCCTCTGCCAGGCGACTGGAAATGTTGTGCGCACTTACGGCAGGTGGCTTGGCAACCTAGTGTTCACCAGTCATGTTTCTGCGTGCACAACATCGGCAGGACGAACCTGCGGAACAGTATTCGAGCGTGGGTCGGACACCCGCGCCATATCCACCGCCTAAAAATGGACTTTACTGTGTAAAACACTAGCAAACATGACTAGTGCACTAGTCATTCTTACTAGTGCACTAGTCATTCTTACTAGTGCACTAGTCATTCTTACTAGTGCACTAGTCATATTACTAGTAAGATTTCTTACTAGTAAGTTCACTTTAAAATGACTAGTGATTGGCCTTACTAGTGCACCGTGAGTGCAAGGGGGGGGGTAGGGATGCCCCTTGTCTTTTTGCAACCCGACGGTCTTTTTCGTCTTTTTTCGTCGGCTGAAAAAAAGACGAAAAAAGACATCAGTAGTAATTTTCAGAGTAAATACCAAGAACCTTGTGGATCATGCTTGTGAGAAAGTCTGGGCTGTCAGCACAGACTATGCCGAAGCAAGTGTTGGACCTGGGACTTGTTCGCGAAGGCAGATGGAGCTCTGAAGTGCAACGGCTGCAGTGCAACTATGCACATATTGTCAAGTATAAACCGGCGCAAGCAGCACATTGCTGCTTGCGACAAAACACGGCGTGAGTTGCGCGGAAAAGCCGAGCGGGAGCTGGAAGCGAAGAAGCGGAAGAGGTCGGAAAAGCAGACTGCTGCGGGCTTACGTGAAAGTGTCCCCCCTCTAGGCAACAACACTCGCTGGCTGAGCACAGAAGCATCCTGGGACTCGGTGGAAAAGAACTTCCAGGTTCTACGCGATATTCTTTCCGACCCCGCCGAGACAGCAGTGCATAACCAGCTTCCGGAACTGGGAAAATGCAACGACCTTGCACCTTTCCTTTGAGGAACTGCCTGCAGTGTCTTTTTTTGTCTTTTTTCGTCTTTTTTCGTCTCTTTGTCTTTTTTCGTCCTCGAAATGTTTACAGGGGCATTCCTAGGGGGGGGGGTTTGGCATTCACGACGCACTTGTTAGCTGTTTTTTTTGGGACATAACTAGTTATATTTCTAACAAGTGATGTAACAAGTGGTCACTTGTTATATAGCAAGTGATCACTTGTTATATAACAAGTGATTGCTTGTTATAACAAGTGTTTGGTTGCAATTTCATAAGGAACCTGGGGTTTGTACCTACCTACGAGAGAAAGTCACGTGATCTGCAAGACACTAGGCTGTTGGCAAACAAACGGTTGCTGTAAGCACGCTTGGCATTTGCACACCCGAACCGCTCATTCGGGGTTTTTCTGTGGGTCGAAGTTTCTTGTCGTGTGAAAACCCCCGAGCCGGGTACCACAGCCCAGCCAAACGAGCGTGATTTCGTGTTTTTTGACATTTTCGCCCAAGGCGGTGACCGTACTCCGGGTATTACACATCACCTCCACTGCGGCATGACACCGAATTTACGGCCAAAAAGCTGCGGAACTGCGTATTTGCACCAAAGCCAAAAAAGGAGGGTTTTCGGCCTGTCAACGAAATCAGGGGGTTTTGCCTATTTCGGGGAGCGAGATTGACTGTTACCGTTACGCCTTCCTGAAGCCCGAGACTGCCAGAAAATTACCCCCACTGGCAGCACACAACACCTGGCGGGCAGAAAAGCACTCAGGGGATTATAATATCCCACCCAGATGCTCCAGAAAAGTCCAAGGTCCGTACATGGCGATAATCTGCATCTGCTCTCTTTCGTGACTACCTCTTCGTGCTACCTCTCTTCGTCACTGGCACCTTATCTCGCACCTCTGTCTTCGATGATGGCGAGTCCTTACGCCGCCGCTTCGTTGCAGCGGCCGTCCTAGTGTCGTCGCCTTCTGCGGCGTTCTCGATGGCGGTGTTGGCGCCGGCATCCGCCGCTTCCGTTGTGGCGCTTTGGGCTGATGGTCGCAGCTTGCGTCTCGACTTCGGTGTCGGTTCGGGCGTCCTCCCAGTCTGTCCTTCCTTCTCAGCCTCTATCTTCGTCTTCGGGGCATAACCAAACACGGGACCGCTCTGCGCAAGGTAGGGCCGTAATAGCGTAGCCCCCTCCCCGCCATCGCCAAGGCCGCCACAAAGGAAATACCCCGAAACTCCCCGATATTTTTGTCTGGACCAGGTGGAGCCTTGTGTCTTGCAGATCACGTGATTTTCTCTCGTAGGTAGGCGTAGGTAGGTACAAACCCCAGGTTCCTTATGAAATTGCAGCCAAACACTTGTTATAACAAGCAATCACTTGTTATATAACAAGTGATCACTTGTTATATAACAAGTGATCACTTGTTATACATTTTCACTTGTTAGGTCACTTGTTATATCACCCATTCCACGAAAAAGTGTCACAGATTTTCCGTCTGAAAAGCAGCCCGTTTTGGGCCAAAATTTTGGAATTTTTGGGAATTTTTTTTTGTGATGGAAAGAGCTATCCCTGGCGATTATGGGCAAGCAATCAGCTCGCGTGGCGACCAAAATCTGGCGTGCAGATGGACAAAAGGTCGGTTTTGGGGCTGTTTCAAAACCCCAAAAAAAACGATTTCCGGCGGGAATCGAACCACCGACCCTCAAACCCCTGTGTGGGTGTGGTAACCTCTGGACCATGGGCTAAAAAAACGGCGGAAAATTTTTTTGTTCACTACCGAGTGAGAATTTTTGGACTCATTTTGAGTTCTTCGCAAACCGGGCGAAATAAGCTCTGAGAGAGCAGAAATACCATCCTGGGACACTGGAAACGAGTAAATGACGATCTCGCACTTTCCGATAAGAATTCCAACTGCGCAGGCGCTAAAAGCGAATTTTGGCCCAAAAAAAAAAAAAAACAAAAAAACCTTTTTTTTTTTTAGTTCGGGCCACCAGGGCACCTTACTCCACTCCTCTGAGGTCCCCTGATGGGGATGGTTGGGAGACCATACAATCAAGTATGGAAGCCATCCTTTACTGCGGAGCAATTTCCGCTAGCAGTACAAGTACTGTGTGAACTAGAGCTTTCATCTGGGAGTTCATCCCCAAACGCCTGGAGAAGTTGGCCAGCCAGGGAATCGAACCAGCGACCCTCAGGTTATCAATCTGGCGCCGAGGTTTGGCAACATAGCCTAACGGTTACCGCACCCTCCTGGGCCCCTGTAGGCCATGGTTCGATTCCCCCGGTCCGATTTTTTTTTGCGATTTTTCGGCAAAGCAGCCGTCTGGAAATTATTTTCGAGGTCTTTTTGGGTAATCTTTTGGTTTTCGAGTAGTTCTGGGATGCGCGATTATGGGCAAGCTGCCAGCTAGCCCAGAGATCAAAATCTGACCCCCTCCTGGATGCAGAGAGAAAAAAAACCGATCTCCAGGACCCCATTTTTTCGGGTGCCGACCTCCATTTCCGGGGGGGGGGTCGGTCAAAAATTTTATCCGACCAAATATTCGGAAAGCCCTGTCCTCAACGGATTCAAACGTGTCCTCAAAATCTCGAAACCGACCATTTTCGGACCTGCAGATGGAAATTTTCGGCAGAAATCCGAAAAAAGCCGAAATCTGTGACACTTTTTCGTGGAACGGGTGATATAACAAGTGATTGTGCATGACAAGTGCGTCGTGTTGACCCATATTGCAGGAAATAGTTGACTGGACCTCTTGAGTTTGTGCTAACCACGAATTGGGGAGTCGGGAAAACCTGCAAAGCCAAAAGCAAGACCGACCCCCCTGCTCGTGAGAAAAAGCGAAGAATATCAAACACCTTCTTTTTTCCATCTATCTTTGTCAAGAGCTGCAACTCAACTATTCTCGCCCAATCTCGCGTGAAAGGCCTCTTGGTTCTCGCCGTTTTCTATCCTGGCACCGGGTGAACTCTAAAACAAACGGGCACGTCGCAAGCGTTGATGCCAAGCTAGTCTCGCGCTCCATTTTTGGTCGCACACGTCGGCAGAACTGCGAGGCCCAATTCCTGCAAACAGAGCGACCCTTATCGGGCGAAAATGTGAAAAAGCAGGGCAGGAGAGTTGATGCTTGCACCTGTTTCATTGGGCTTGAGATAGTCCACTTTTTGGCATACGCCTTCCCATGTGACCCCACAGCATGTCTTTTCACATTTTCGAAACCATGTGGAACCCGGGTCGTAAATCAAAGGCCTTGGAAAGTTTTGTATCGTATCCGTGCAACAAAAAGCGGCATCTTTTACCATTGTACCGCTTCAAGCATAGATGGCCGTTATATAACGTTATATAACGTTCTATAACGTTATTCCCGGATTTATTTGTTACCCCCCCCCCTAAATCCAGAAAAACCGTTATTGACCGTTATAAAACCGTTATTTGCCATTTTTGGTCGAAAAATAACGTTATTTGACCGTTATAGCGTTATATAACGTCAGAATAACGTTATATAACGTTATATAACGTTATTATAACGTTATTTTCGTCGCATGATACCGTTGTAGGGAGAAATCTGTAGGGGACACCCCTCGCAAATTTTTTTTTCTGCCTGTGGTGAGTGAAATCGCGCGTTTTCAGCTCGTTCTGAGCCAAATCCGGTAGTGTTTGGCCCTCAGTGCTCAAAGATCTGTGAAGAAAACCCCTCCCGTGAACGCTCCAGTCAAGCACCGTTTGCTAAAAAACGGAGGTCGAAGGTACTACCAAAATAGGCCAAAATCTGAGAAAATCGGCCAAGCTTGACCAAAAACCGGCCAGAAATCTGGACACAAGGGTAAAAATGGCCGAAATCTGGAAAAATCGGCAAAAAATGGCCAAAATCTGAAAATTCCCAAAAACCGTTATTTGCGTTATTTTTTCCGTTATTTTGCGTTTTCGACCGTTATATAACGTTATCACCGTTACAACGTTATATAACGTTATATAACGTTATATAACGTTATCAACCGGCCATCTATGTTCAAGGTTCGTACAGTCCTGTTTCGCATTCCTGGCCTCGCAGTGGACAATGCCGCCTGCTCAGGGTTTGGCACCCTGCTTCGGAATAACCTACTCCGGTTCACTCAGGTTGTCGCATCATCAAAGCGTCAGTTCCAGTGACCGCCTCGTAGCTTCACGTTTTCAGTTGTAGCTGCGTCATCTTTAGCCATACTTCAACTTTCTTGCTCTGTGCGTGTTCTGGGCATGAAATCAAAGGCAAATGAAAGATACTGGTATTCATAAAGCAAGAACGCTAATCACTAGAGTGAGTGAATCACATTTTGAATCGGAGCAGCACTCCGCTCTAGTGACATAGCTAACTATTCTGGCATGACCTCGCCTCGATAATCTCAAATGGCGGTGTTAACATTCCACGGAAGGGATCGCACACACACACACACACACACACACACACACACACACACACACACACACACACACACACACACACACACACACACACACACACACACACACGTGGACACACTCTCGCTAAGGGGGGCGCCACGTTAAAATGAGTCCGCGACACACACACACACCCACACATACGCGCACCCTTTTGCACCCCGTTTCGACTTGTTCGGCAAACCCGCAAACCCCGCATCCGGTGTACTCAACAAGTAATCAAAAGGGGTCAGTCGTGGTACGTGAAGTGACCCACATCTTCGGCACTGTCGAGTATGGACTCTCGGACCTCCAACCATTACAGTCGGCCCACTGAAACAGATGTGGATTCTTGAGGATGCCGTGCGCTCTAGCCCGTTTACCTGACTCGGGGTTCAGAATTCCGCATCCTCTTTTTTCTTTTTTTCCCCCCCCCTCGACTTTCTTTTTCCCGTTGTTCCACATTGCCGCAGTCGTCTTCGACTGCACCATTCTGCTTCCCAATCTTCCCTTCCTTCCGGTACGGGCTTTTCGTGCGGCAGTACCATGTGCGACCAGGAGCCCGTAGCCCACTGTGCTCATGAGTCCGCAGGTCCTCGGAAATAAAAAACCTGCGGCAAAAGAAGCGCGACCGCACTACATCCGCTTTTCAGGACAACGGTGAAATACGCGGCGGCGGCACATCCGAGTTTCCTGGAAATGCGGATCAGTGTGCCCAGGACGTGTCCGATTGAACCTGGTGTACAACGCTGACGTTTTCTTGAGCCAAACTCCCGTTTTCTGCGCGCAAGCCCAACTGCGGTTGTGGTTCGCGCGGGGTCTGCACGGGGCCCTTTGGACCCATTTCGGGCGTGGTAAAGACACTGGCCTTGCCAACACCTCCAGTACTTTCTGACCACCTGTGATGTTCATCGCACTGGATGGCTCGCCTCGGCCTTTCCCTGCCACCAGCTCACAAGGGTGTTGTCCTGGTCGGCTGGCTGGGCGACTGGCTCCGTTTTGCATCACAGCCGCGCCAAAACGACGCGCCACCGGCGGCAATCCCGCCATGCACTGCTCGTAAGCGCCCACAACACCACAACACAAACCGCAACACGCGTTTCTTTGCCGTCACTTGACTGCATCAGCATCCACAATCTGCAACGCGTGGACCTGGAGGGCGGCCGCTGCTTAACAATTTGACGTGGGCGGCTTTAGATCTGCATCTGAATGACACCTCAACCGCAATATGTTGTCGACGACAAACAAGTGAAAGAATACAACGAAAATACGCATTTCTTTGCCGTCAAAGTGTCCAGGCTCCTGGCTCGCAAATGGAACCATCCGAATGCAGCCCCTTTCTTGAACAAGCGCGAACCACTTGCAGCCTTTGCCGTTATTCGGTCTCGTGTTCAACACGACGACGAACCTTCCCCCCAGGAACCCACCCCGTGGTGTGCCGGTCCGAAGCAACAGAAAAAGATCTCGGGGATCGACGGCGCACAAGATTTCAGAAGAAAGAAAATCGCCGGAAACACAAAAAGAAAAGAGAACACGGGGAGCGAAGGGACACGCGCAGAACATGACCATCAACGCCGCCGATGCAGCCGCCACAGCCGCCGACAAGACGCGCAGCCGGTATGACCTAGAATGGAGCGTACCGCGCAGCCGGGATCACGCACGTGCGCGCACGAAGAAGAAGATTATGTACAGATGGACGAACCGGGGCGTTCGTAAGGAAGACGCGAGATCACATACGTGCACACGGGCCTGCGACGGCGGCTACTGCAGGATGGAACCCCCGCCGCTATGCTAAACCCGCGCATCCCGCATTGCCGGTCCACGAAAATGGCACGGCGCCACCGATAGTAGTGCGGCGGGCGATCATGCCACGAGGCGACAGTGCACGGTACCAGGATGCCAGCAGCCGGAAACGCAGAACACGTCCTCAGAGCCAACGACGCGGCTCACCTCCAGAGCTTTTCAGAACCCGCTGGGCTTGAATCCCTCTACGGCAGATAGCCGCAGCCAAATGATGTGCTGATCGAATTCTCGCGGTGTAACGAAGCTGCAATGAAGAGCGTTTGCGAGCGGATACGAGTACAGGAGTCGGAAGACAAGGCCGCAGAGTGGGCAAACTGGCGCACCCGGTAAGAGAGCGAGCAAACTGATTTTTGGCATTCTATTTCTTATTTTCTTTTCCGAACTAAAGCGCGTCACCAAAACTCCTTGCCAAACAAACAAAGGTCGCAAGACACCAAACTGATCGTCCTTCGGGATCGACGGTAACACAAAAAGCAAGATATCGTCGAACACGACAAAAGAAATCCCGATACCACGACCTGCATCCGACAGGGAAAATGTCGGAGTTTGCGCATTGGCATAAGTCCGTCGACGACGTGCTGAAGGTGACCGAGCGGAACCTGCGCGGCGTCGATTTCGAAGACGAGATGCACCATCCGAACCGATTCAACGCGATCGGAACGAGTATCGGGTCCGGGGCGAGGAGAAACGAGGGGTACTCCCGCTTTGGCTTGCTCGAAACGCGGCCCCTGGTGCGCTCGGGAGCGCTGCACCCCCCCGCGAACGACACGGGCCGGGGCGGCGTGTACGTCGAGACGTCGCTGGCGTACCGGCTGGACAGCATCTCGCTGAGCCTCTCGACCTTGCAGAAGGACTTCGAGCAGTACCGCGCAGCGAACTCAGCGCAGGGCTCTCGTGTGGCCGAGTGCGCGGCGGAGGCGAAGGACAGCGCGGAGGACCTGAAGGCGGAGTGGAGCCGGTACGAAAAACGCATCAACGCGAAGCTCGCGCGCGTGCAGACCCTCGCGGAGGAGGCTGAAAACTCGATCTACAACAGGGTCCCCGGAATGGGGCTCGCCAGCCCGCCGCACGAGGGGGGCGGGGGCGAGCAGCAAAGCGCAAGGATCGACCAGCTGACGACGCGGGTCAAGCTATTGGAAGAGTCCCTCGCCCGCAGCGAAAACGCCGGGCAGCAGCAGCGGCTCGAGAAGATCGTCGAAGAGGAGGTCGAGGCGAAAACAGGTGCGGGGGAGAGATGCATTCGTCGTTTAAGTAGCGACAATTTCCGCATTTTCACGTCTCGTGAACAAGATCTTTTTTTTGGTTGTTTGCCGGGGCCGGAAAAATCACCACACGGGGTCGGGTTTTGATCGAAAGCGCGTGTGAACGCACACCCGAAAAGCGGGCGCGACACCCGATATTTTGACTCCAGCTTCAGCTCCAGCTTCTGATCTGATTCAAAACGATACAACTGCAAAGTGGGTCTTTATCGGCGAACAGCGCTTACGCCCGCATCGAAACACAAATGTTGACTGCGTTTCTTGTGGGCAACAGCACATTGCCTCATTTGAGAGTTCGCACCTGGCAGCCTCCTCAACGACTTGCAAGAGAGTAACCCACGTGATAAAGCCGGTGAACGTTTGGATTTTGTGATTTAACTACTGTGTGGCCCCCTCTAGCCTCGCCTTCGAAATATGCACAAGGCAGCCCCTCGAGTACTTTCTGATTCGCAACGTGACCAGCTCCACAATCGCCTCACACAGAGTTGATCACGCGCGAGTGCCTATCGGCGGCGCGGAAGGCAGCCGGGCACGAAATCCGGTGCAAGTTCGACTTCGTGCAGAATGAGCTCAATGAGACGGTGCTGAGGATCACGGCGGACACCGCGGCCGACGTGCAGAAGCAGCTGTCCGCGTTCAGGTCGGAGCAGGTGGTCGCGGCCGAAAAAAAGGCGTCCCTGACCACCTCGGCCGTCTCCAACGTGAAGCACGACCTAGAGTCGCTCAGCCACTGGAAAGACATCGTCACCACGCGCCTGGACGACCTCGATGCCGAGATGACGAAAAGAATGGCTCAATCCAGCGACAAACAGCAGCAAGCAGCAAAGGACATGCTTCGCTCCGTTGAGGTCCAAGTTGCCGCCGCTGTGGAGAAGGTGTGCAATGCCGCGTTTCGTTTTACGCCCTCTACAATGCAATGTCGTTCGCCTTGCGAATACCAGTGGCTTTCAGTTGCCAGTCTTTGACTTCATTTCATGCGTGGGTGGATCGTTGGGATCACAAGTTCGCGGGAACCAATCCTATCCTACAGAAGGCCCTGTTGAGGTGTTGCAGTGGGACCTGTCCTCCCATCGCGGCAAAGAAAGAGCGAAAGAAAACGGGACAAAGAGCGGGCGTTTCAGGAAAATAACCCGCGAGAGGACTTGAGGCAAGAAGTTCCCAAAAACACAAGCGACCTGCAGAGGGCAGGGTGACAAAAAAATAGACGACGCTGTCGTCGGTATCTCGCCGACAAGGCGGGTTCTCCTTGCCCATATCACTCGGGAAACTGCACTAAAAAATGACCAAGCAGGATACTGACGTTCAAACGAAGGGAGAGACACCGGTCACGAGGCGATGGGGGGACGCTGCGGGGGACGACGTCTCGCACCAGCAAAGACACAGACGATTCTACCATGAAAGATGTCAAGATGAACGAAGAAGCGAGCTGCTAGTTCCCGATCATTCCTACTGTTACGAAGACGACTGTAGGACTTGGTGCGGAGGGCAGTGTTTTTTCCCTGCTTAACATTCTAAACTAAGAATTTCACGCCCCTGCCCCACAGATTAATCGACAGATCGAGAAGGAGCTTGTCGGTCTCGTGCCAACGGACCAACTGGACTCGCAGATCGGGAATCTAAAAAGCAGCGTCGAGGCTTCTCTGCGTGCCGTCCGCTCTCAGCTGTCGCAGTCGTTTGAAGATCGCCTTGTGTCTTCCACAGCTGATCTTCACAAGAAGGTGTCCGATGCCGGCTTCGCCGCCAAGTCGCTCCAAGCAACCATGATTGAGGTATTTCTTTTACATAAGCGCCAGCTTGAAAGGAAATGCTCGACGATGCTGCCGGACAAAGAACAGAAGGGATCCAAAGTGCTGTAACTACCGAACCACGTGTTGAACGGACGTGAGGTCATGCGGGTCTACCCCTACACGACAAACCACACAAACACAACAGGTCAAAGTCCTGAGTGAGAAAACAACACACAGTGGTGTAAGCGAAGAACAAATCACATTGTGTTTGTATTGTCTTTGCCCCTTACCTATATTTCCTCCCTTCCATTCGGAGTCGAAGCAGCTACGTCGAGTATTTTCTTCCTGCCTTCTTTTACTCGGTGCGGTACGCACGGAAGTGCTGCAGAGCCAGGGGACCCACGGTGGTAGTCTTGGCTATATTGATCTCCCAATGCCAACCAATGCACAAGTCGGCGTACCTTGGGGGCGCTTGAACACGAGCCCGTAGCGACAGCACACCAAATGGACAGAGTTGTGTCAGTGGGCTCACTTCGGCCCAAGCTTTACATGCTGCGATAGACCTTCGAACTTCTCTCTTCTTGGCCACACGCGAAGTTGAGTCATTCTCTGCATACCCTTTGATGAACCAGGCACTGTCGGCTAGGGCTTTTTTTATTGGGCACCTATTTTCTCAGGAGGGTTGCTCACCTTCGAATCTGCATGAACTGCTTCATAATGCGATGGACGGCTTGTGCACAACGCGGTGGAGCCCCACCTTCTGTGCCGACCTGAAGTACTCGCTCCTTTTGCTTCCGGCTTACCAGGCTCACAAATATCACATCACCACGATGCGATGCTGTGCTGTGTTCAGCTCCTGAATTCGAATTGCGTATTCTTCACTGCGAAAACGCTGCATTGATCACCTGCTCATTGTCTCGATTCTATGCAGTGTCTTCTTGGGAGCCAACAGGCGCGTGCCACCCACGCGTTTCCGGCATCATTTGCATGTGTTTTTATATCGGGAACCTCGTCATAGGGTCGCTTTTTCTAAATCCCCGGATTCACAAGCGAACTAACACTCTAAAACCCCAGGGACAATGACGTGTATGCGGTGTGTAATCGAAAGGTCGTATTGACTGATATAGCAGCATATAACATTCTACACAATCGTACAGGAGATTGCGAGCGCAGCGCAAGGCGTCGAGTTGCGCGTGCGCAGCGAGGAAGAAAAGCAGCGCCGCGGCCTCAGCGACAGCGTGCGGCAGCTGTCGAGCGACCTCGTCGAGCACCGAAAGCGCTCGCACACCCTCGAGCAGAAGCTTGAAGACCTCGAAGTCACCGCCGTCGCCCTCAGCAGCGCCACGCGCGACAGCTCCGACAAGTCTGCCGCCGAGCCGACGGGCGCAAGCGTCCTCTCGCCCGAGCTCTCCAGCCAGCCGACCTCTTTCGTGACCAACAGGCGGTTCATGAACGAAGTCGAAGCGACTGCCGACAAGTTGGACAAGCTGAAGAGGTGGGTGGAGCACAAGGTCAGCCACGCACCCGTCGCCGTCATCAGAGAAACAGTCGGCGCGGAGGTCGAAAAAGTGCGCGCCGCGCTGTCGAAAGAAATCGAAGAGCTGAGGCCCGCCGTGTTGGCCGAGCTCCGGTCGCACGATTGGAACGAGGCGAAGGGCAGCCACCCGCAGCCTCCGCAGTCCTCGGGCAAGCCGCCCCTCCAGCAGGCGAGCAAAAGTGCGTCGGCAAGCGACCAAGAGATGGAGTCCGACGGCGCGCACATGGAGCGCGTGCTCCGGACGTTGGCAGACGACTTCCGGAACCTGGCTGGCGCGACGCCCACTACCATCGCCGACAAGAGCATGACATTCCGCGGTGCCACCTCCGCCGTATCGCACACGCCGTCCATCCCGCGACCTTCCCAACAGCCCATCACTGTAACCACAGCTCCTCGCATAGACTCCGACGAAGGCACCACGCCGCGGACGCGGCAGCGTGAGGCCACGCGGCAGCTGATCCACAAGTTCAAAGAGATCGACTCGACGTGCCGCATCGGCATCTCGCTGCCGGCGTCTCCTTCGGAAAGCACGATGCATCCAGACTCGCAGAGCAGCCCGTCCCCGCTGGCTGCGCAGCACCCGTCGCGGCACGACGCCTTGAAAAGCAGGATCGTGTCGCTTGCGGCCGAGTCCTCCTCCGACGACGAAGACGACATATCCACAGCACGGGGCACCGTCCCCGTCACCGTCCCTACGACCGACCTGATGGACAGCGAGTCCGACGACTCGGACGCAGCGTTCGAGTACCATGCCTCACGGAACGTGGCCTTCACCGACTTCAGCTCGACGAACACTTGAGCACGAAGGGAGACGATCAACGGAGTGAGGATAGAAAATAGATGCATGCCATCTCGTCCGGCCCCCGGCTGGCAGCTGCTGCTAAGGCACTGCTCGCGTAGAGCCTGCCGCACCGCCGCTGCATGTTCGCCCGCGTTGCAACATTGCCCGATGCGAGTTCTGCCCCACAATGCAGCCGCCGCGTGCACGTGCGCCATTTCGCAGCAGTGTCCCCCCCCGCTACGCAACAGTCGCAGTCACAAATCAGGGCCCTGAGTTTTTAAACTGATTGCTCACGACACGGTTGTAGGGGCCTTCTCCCCGTGACGGATTCGCCTGTGCTCTGGTGGCTGTGACGAGCTACGAACAGCCGCCAGGGGGAGCATATGTACCGCGTTGCAGCTTTGCCCCGCAATGCAGAACCACTGCTCGCAGTTGACATACACCCGGTGTTGGTCGAAGTCGACCCAGAGCCCTCTCTCATCTCGGCTCTTGCAAAGCGCCCCAGGGCAGCAAAAGCAAGGCGCTTCTGCTGGCAGCACACTTTATCTCAACTCTTCTTCGCGCCTCGACGTCCTTCCTTTCCTCATGTCTTTTATTCCGTTGTAATTTCTTTGTGTAGAAAATGCAGCACAAGACGCGTCGTAGCTCCCTCCCCTCCGTCAGTGCGTCGATCGTACTGCCGGGGCCACGTCGTCTTTGTGTGTGTGAGAGGGAAAAAAAAAGCGAAACCGGCACTGATTGTCCGTCGGGGTTCACGGGAACACGAGAATATCCTTATCGCCTCAAAGTCACCAGGAGACTCTAACAAACCGGATCTTTCGTGCGAACTTTTACTAAAAACAGGGTTTGGAAAAGCGAACGAAAATTCGTTTGTTGGGAGCAATCAACCGCGGCTAAATTTTGGCACCTTCTCTCCCGGTCTCCTCCACCGCCATTCGAGTGCATGTAAAAGTCGACGACCGGGTGGATTGAAGATGCCAATTTTACAACCAAAATACTGCAACCAACTACAAAGCAAAAAACCAAAAAAAGGGAGACGCTTGTTCAACACAAGAATCGTGTAGGAACCTAAAATGTTGGCCGGCTCGTCCCTTTTTCCATCCATTTCTTTTCAGCACTCCTGTCTTGAGAAAAGTTGGTTTTTCCTTGATGACGAGAAAGAGAGAGTTTGAGAGAGAGAGCACATCGGGCCGGCCTTCCCGACAGTATCTATTCTAGGTGCCGGTAACTTGTTGTCTGATCGGACAGTGCTGTCATTGCCAACGACTCGAAGCCAGACCGGCCCAGAAGAGTGCATAAGATACACTGAAGCGGCCACGACATGCTTTGGACAAGGCCCGGATGTGGGTGTACTTTGATCCCGCAAGTGCGCGATTCTCAAGCGTTCCATCCATTCCTCTGCAACACTCGCCTGTGTAAAGACTAGCGGCGCTTTATTTCAACTTCGGGTGTTGGTGGTGCGGCAAGCTGCCGGTGGCGATGCTGGGCCAGTCCGGTGCATGCCGTTCGTTAATGTGCAAGCTTCGCCTTTTGGCCTTCCCGTCGGCCCTGAGATAGCCGCCTCGCTAGCAACAAAATCCCAACCTTCCGGAATTATGCTGAATATCGGAGTTAGCATACTCGTATGCGCTTGATCAAATGGTCAAGGTAATCGGCAAGACACGATGGTGAAATACAAAAAAAGGCAATCGAGGAAAGCTGTCGGTCGTAGAGAGGACAGCCCCCGTGAGAGCTGGAATTATGAATGCATCGATTTAGGCTTGACACGATACAACCGATTCCTCAGTTTTTCCTCGGTCCAGTCTGGTTTGAGTGACACGAAACCTGGTTGATCCTGCCAGTGACTACCTCCTTGCAGCATGCCGTGAAAAAAAAGTTGGAAGAGGGGAGTTGGTAGAGGATGATCGGCGCTGTGCTGCCGGCAGCGTTGCTGGCCGTCGCAGCGCTGGAGACCGTCCAGTTCAGCTGGGACGGCGTCTTCACCGACAGCGAGCCTTGGAAGGGGACGTACTTCAGGATCGACACGCGGCGGGGTTGCAAGCAGGCGACGCTCTCGTTCCGGCTGGCTGGCGGCTGCGCCGGCAGGCGCGGTGCGGACGGGGGGTTCGAGTGGCCCGCGGTCGTCCGTCTCAATAAGGGCAAGCCGACACTCCCGCAAACCCGCGCGTTCTCCGGAGGGAAGCCGTCGGTCGTGGAGGTGAACGGTTGGTACGACTTCGCCTATGTGCTCAACGACACGTCGACTGTCGTTGCACTCCCGTTCCCGGGGGAAGCGGCGTGGTTTGCGACGGTGTCGCAGCCGTACGGAGCCGGCGGCGGGCCGTGCGTCGTCGCGGTCCGCGTGGACATGGACCATTTCACGCCCGCCGAGCTCGAGGCCTCGACGATGCTCGCACCTGGGAACGCCAGCTTCCGGGGTTCATCCTTCGCCTCGCAGCCCGCTTCCAGTCCCGCCAAATGCACCGCCGTCGAACGACCGCCGCTAGGCAGCCGTCTTGTCGGGCAGGGCTCGGTGCACGCGCTGCAGAGGCAGCGCGTGTACGAAGGACGGTGGGCCGGAGGTCACTGCCTCCCCGGCCTTCAGTCCAACGCCTCGGAAGAACTGTTACCGGCGCGGGCCGCAAACGCTCCTTTGGTTTGGGGGGCGGCCAACACGATATTGCGCAGCGCAGATTCGTCTGCGAGGGCCGTTTCCACGACGCCGGAGGTTGTTTCCGTGAATCCCGCCGCCACCGGGCCATATATTCAAGCCGCGCCCCCCAAGCAGGGCGCCGTGCCCGCGCCGCCTCCGCTGGCGGCAACCCGCCCCCACGGCGGCTTCCCCCCCGAGAGCGGCATACGGTCGCCATCCACTGCGAGCTCCGGCGGCGGCGGCGCGGCCGCGTCCGCGTCCGGCTGGCTGCTGTTTTACGTGCCCGAAGGCGGCGGCGGCGGCGCCGCCGCCTTCGGCGTCCCGCGGTGGCGGTTTTCGGCGGCCGGCGGCCCCCCGGCCTCCGGCGGCGGGTACTCCTTCGCCCTCGCGTCCCCCTCCTCGGCGACTGCTACCGAGAACTGCTCGTTTTCAGGGGTAGCCGGTGACACCTCGTGCGAGCTGACCCTGGGCGCCGGGCAAGCCGCGGCCTTGTATGGGGTACCCCCCGGCTCACTGCTGGAGGTCTTGGTCACGATGCCTTCCGCCGCGGATATCGAGGTGGAGTACACTCTGGACCCAGCCGCCGCCCCCGGTTCGGCACCGCAGGGTATCTACTCCTTCGGCGAGCCGTTCGGGTACGCGGCGACCCTGCAGCCGACGGTGGGGGCTGAGTCGAAGTCGGCGGTGGCCGCGTTCTCGGTCCCTCCGTCGCAAGCGAGCACGACGTGGACGCTGACTTGCAGCAACCCCTCGGCTTCGCTGGTGTCCTTCTCCGTCTCGCCGTTGTTCAGCCGCAACGAGACCGACTGCCCGCCCCATTTGCCGCATTGCGGCCAGCCGCCGCAGGCCTCACCATACGCAGACCTCGCCGGCGTCCTCGTGCCAGCAGGGCAAACCCGTACGGTGTTCATCGAGCACCCCTGGACAGGCGAGAACCTGGTGGTGGTCGATTATCTGGGGGATCCCCCGGCCCAAGGCCGGCCGGGCGGGGCGGCGGACGCGTCCGTGGTTGCCCTGTCGCTGTCGAACATCGGCGACCGCTGCGTGGACGGCTGCAAAGGCAGGGGTTCCTGCGAGAACCTGCTCGTCGCCACCGCCGACCACCACGCGTTCGCGGCGGCGAGCGTCTGCGCGTGCAACCGCCCGTTCAACGCGTGGGGCTGCCGCGAGTACTTGGACGGGTCCGAGTTCCCTCCGCGGTTCTGGGCGCTGGTCCTGACCAACCTCGCCTTCCTCCCGGTCATCGCTGTCGCGTTGTCCCTCGCGGCGTATGTGGAGGCCGTGATATTCTCGGTGAACATGTGTGCATCCGCAGCGTACCACATGTGCGACGAGAACGTGGCGAGGATGTGCCTCTGGTCGTACGACGACATGCAGTTCTTCGACTTTTTCACGTCGTCCGTCTCGTTTTGGATCACGCTGCTGTACATGGCCCGCCTGCGGGACCCGGAGCGGGAGTTGATGCTGGTGCTGGGCCTGCTGGCGGTGACGGCGACGACGAAGATCGACCGGCAGAGCGTGTTCGCGCTGGCGGTGCCGATTGCCGTCGGCGGCGTGTGCGTTTTCCGGCAGTGGATCGCGCACTGCGCGCAAGCGAGGCGGAGAAAGGGTTCGCCGCGAGCGTCTCTGTTGGCATCGTCGGCCGAAGCATCCCCGACCACGTTTGCGACGTTGTTCCACCACCTCCTCGCTGCCCGCCCGTTCTTCCGCTGGGGATACTTGATCGTCGGCCTCACCCTCGCCGTCCTCGGCCTTGTCGACACGATGGTCCTCGAGACCGACGAGAACTATCCCACGACGCACAGCGCGTGGCACGTCCTCATCGCCTTCTCCCCCGCGTTCCTGCTGCTTTCCCCCACGAAGTCGCCGCCCGCGGTCGCGGCCAGCGACCGGTCGAGCGACGTGAGCGCAGCTCTCAACTTCAACCCGTCCTCGGCCAGCATGCTGCAAACGCCGCTCGGCGAGAGGGAGGCGTCGTACCTTATGAGGCGGGATACCGACAGGGAGACCTCGCAACCTTCGAGGCGCGATGCCGACAGGGAGACGTCGCACCTTTTAAGGCGCGAGGTGTCCGTGTACACAGCGATCGATGACGACGACAATTCTATTGAACCGGTGGACACGTCTTATCGCCGGCGCAGCCAGTGCGTGATATGTTGATCCAAACATTCCGCAAGGAATCGCGGGACGTTTGCGGAATCTTCGCAGTGGATTGCACAAGCGGTAGAGGCTGGCATTGATCGAATACATCGTCGTAGCTTGTCGTTGTCGTCCCCTCAAGCACCCTCAAACCCACGTTTGTGGTGTTTTTTCCACCACACCTTCGCCGTCCGCCCCTTCTTCCGTTGGCGGCACCAACCCACGACGCACACAATATCTCGCGAAAGTGCTTGTCATCGCTGCCAGCAACTTCAGCGCGTCTCTTACCTTCAAACCCCGAATCCTCGGCCAGTTTGGCAGCAATCCACCTTGAGCTGGTGTGTCTGTGCGTACGTACTGCGGGCAACCGGGATAGGTCTTTTGGAATCAGCATACAATGTGCACTTACCGAAGTCCATCTATCTCAGATCGTTGAACTCGACGAGACACAAAAAAGCACGTGGCGCCCGTTGCGGGCTAGCAGAGGTGCAGTTTCAATGCGTATGCAAGGCCTGTAGGCACCAACTACCTCGCCTCTCTTGTCTCTCCGCTGCATGCATCCATCCACTAGCTGGTGCTTGCCTTTCGACCCCGTCTGTACAACACTGCAGACGCTTGTGACCTCCGTTCATTCCGCGTCTTTTAAGTTACTGGTCGGTAGGCTACAGAAGCACAGAACACTGTACCATCCGTACAAGCCATCCGTAGGTGCTCTCCCTGAGCATGCTCTTAGAGCTACCACGGCCACTACGAGGTGATACCACGGGACGTGGGTCCTCGTATACACGCGCAGATCTACTAGCATTCGTAGGTAGTGTGTGTGCGAGCCGAGCTGAATGAGGCGGTAGTGCGCGATCCTTGCGTGTTAGCAGAGGCCGAGGGCCGAGTGCAAAGCAGAATCAGAACCAGAACCGGAATCCGAGGGCAACCTCAGGTGGTGGCATTGCTAGGCGCGAGAGCTTGTGCTCCTCGGTCGGCTGGCAAACCAGCGCCACGAGCCTCGGCTGCAGCCAGCACTCACATGGTGTGCAGGTGCCGGGCGAGTCGCGACTCGCCCCAGACTCGCCATAGGGCCCTCGAGCCCCCTAACTCGCCTTTTGACTCGCCCACTCGCCCCACACTCGCCCCACACTCGCCCCACACTCGCCCCACACTCGCCCCACACTCGCCCCACACTCGCCCCACACTCGCCCCACACTCGCCCCACACTCGCCCCACACTCGCCCCACACTCGCCCCACACTCGCCCCACACTCGCCCCACACTCGCCCCACACTCGCCCCACACTCGCCCCACACTCGCCCCACACTCGCCCCACACTCGCCCCACACTCGCCCCACACTCGCCCATATTATCCACCCAGGCATGGACTGTTACCCCGTCGGCCGTGAATTCAGGCCCAACGAAGTCTGGGTGGCTTGCTAACACAGCTGTTAGCGTGTGCATCATTTCTGGTGCACACGAGTGTCCCATCGGCAGCCTATTTAGGACGTAGGCATTGCCATCTTCATCGAGAAAACCGAAGTTCTTTCGAGCCTCCTCAGGGACTTTTACTTGATAAAAGCCACAACGCAAATCACGCGTTGTGGCGCACTCGGACTCTACGACATCGAGGTACTCCGAGACATGGCCCAATGGCACCTGAGCCACGTAGCCTTGGCGGCTTAGCAAATCGTTAGCCTCCTGCGTCCACAGAATGAACCGTTGACGCAGGCGGCCCGCCTTGTCCTCCACGACCGTAAAAGGCACGTTGCGGAAAGTGCCCGGCGTGTCGGAAGGCGACGCAATGCCAAGCCTCACGAGCTCGGAAGCGTGGGAGCACCTGAGGTGACTCCTCCTCTGCTGGCCCCCGGACGAGTCTCCTTCTTGATCGTCACGAACGGGGAAAAACGTGGCATTCCAGACCGAGTCAAATCTAGCGCGTACGTCAGGTTTCATCCTGAGCCGGAGCGCCGCCGTGTCCATGGCCGGCACCGCCGCCACGTGGAGAGGTGCCTCCTTTTCCGCCTGCGACTGTGGAAGACGCGTGTTGTGCGCACGTCTGGTGAAGCCGTGGACCCGACGGCCCACAACGTCGCTCAGCGGAGCCAGATAATCCCCTACGTGCAATGCAGTAAACTCAGTGCCGGGCATGGCTGACGGAGCGGGTAACTCTTCGGCAGGCAGCAGATCAGCAACCTTGAACTCCGGAACGCTCTGAAGCGCGGAAGCCATGGGGGAAAACCCCCCTGGAGGAACTCCCGAGATGTGGTGCACAGGCGCCGCTGCACCGGAGCTTTCAAGCCCACCTGGTGTAGCTGTTCCCCCTACAACGCCAGGTTGAGGAAGAGACCGCGAAAACGCGGTACCAACTGGTGGTAACCACCCTGGAGGTGAAGAACCACCCATGAAAAACGGTCCTTGCGGAGAACCCCAAGGACATAGAAATGGAACAATGGTTTGATTCAAACCAGACGGAGCGAATCCTGTAAAACATGACGGGTCAAACCCGCTTACCGCCCCGGGAGCTATCCCAAGGGCAGGTCCCCATTCCCCTGTCGCGAAACATGTCGCCTCCCCAAAAACCTCAACCGGACCGGGTCGTAGCGCGCCGCCTGAGCACGCCACGTCGTGTCCCACCAGGGAACCTTCTACCGGACCGAGTCGCTGCGCATCAGGGCATGTGCTGCCCAACCCGACACTGCCGCCGTGGCAGATGTCATGCGCTGCGTAACCGCAAGTCGTCGCGCCTGCGGGGTCACGCGCTGCGTCACTCTGCGGGTCCGAACCCGCACCGAGTCGCTGCGCAGGGGGTTCCCCTGCAATCGGGGAAGAATGGGATTCACGGGAGTCAGGCGACCGGGCAGTGCCCGGATGGTGTCCAACGAGAGACACTCCCGCAAAGTTGATTGAATGTGGGGGATTGCCGATTGATTGGGGGGGAAGCTGCAGCGTGTCGTCTCCAGACGCATCTCCCCTCGGGGCTGTGCACCGAGCGGGCACCAGCCGGTCACACCGCGCCTGCACCGTGGCGGCGTGGGGGTCGTGGTAGCGGACGTGGGGGCGGGGCAACGGGCCGTTGGATGACCGGGGAGTTGAGACGGTAGTCGGCGGCATCGACTGGCGCTGATCGCGCTTGCGCCGGCGTCGGACCGCGGGAGGAATGCGCCTCTTCCGTCCGCGAACACCGCCTCCGGTACCAGAGGAACATCCGCCGTCGAATCCCCGGCGTTCTAGCCACAGCTTGGCCACCGCTCTGTCCAGGGGGTCCTCGCTCTCCAGCTGCATGTGCATCCGGAACTCTTCGCGCGAGAACCCCCCCTGCGCACACAAGAACTCTATGCGCAGCTCGCGCAGCAGCAACTCCCCAAGCGCCTTGAACTGCGGCCGACTGCGCCACCCTTCGAGCGACTCGGCGACAAACAGCCACTCTCTCAGGGGCGCAAACCTGCTCTCCAACGAGCACGCACAACCAGGTCCGAACTGATGACCCGGCAGAACGTACTCCACCTGCAGATCACGCGCCACATCGGCCGCGCGCTGGCCACACCCCAAATCGCGCCACGCAGCGCCCGTCTTCAGGTCCCTCATCTCGACATGAGCGACAAAAGGAGGAAGAGGTGTGAAAACGGGGTTTTGCCTGGAGGCTCGTCGGGGGGCTCCTCGTGTGTTGTGTAGGGGGCTTTCTGCTCTGCGGAAAAAGAAGTAGGAAGAAGGGAGGTGTGTTGCGGGTTTCTTCGCGTTGGGGGTGTCCGTATGCCTTTCAAAAAGAGGAAAGTAAGGCCCCTTACGGGTCTCTACGGCCGGTTGTGTGCTTACAGAAAAAGAATCGGGAAGGTGTGACTGACATTCTTTGATCCTGTTGGTTCAGGCTTGTTCAGGAGTGCTACCATTTACCGGGTTATTACTAGTCGTCGAAGCCAGCCCCACCCCGAATTCTTCTGGTGTCGATTCGAGGTGGTCGTGCTCGTCTAGCCATGCGTCTTGCTCCAGTTCCCTCAGTAAACTGCAATTGTCCCACTTTTTTGGGTCACCAATACTGACGTTTGAGGGTTGTCCCACTTTTTTGGTGTTGGCTCAAACGTCAGTATTGGTGATCCAAAAAAGTGGGACAACCCTCAAACGTCAGTTTTAGTGATCCAAAAAAGTGGGACAACCCTCAAACGTCAGTATTGGTGATCCAAAAAAGTGGGACAACCCTCAAACGTCAGTATTGGTGATCCAAAAAAGTGGGACAACCCTCAAACGTCAGTATTGGTGATCCAAAAAAGTGGGACAACCCTCAAACGTCAGTATTGGTGATCCAAAAAAGTGGGACAACCCTCAAACGTCAGTATTGGTGATCCAAAAAAGTGGGACAACCCTCAAACGTCAGTATTGGTGATCCAAAAAAGTGGGACAACCCTCAAACGTCAGTATTGGTGATCCAAAAAAGTGGGACAACCCTCAAACGTCAGTATTGGTGATCCAAAAAAGTGGGACAACCCTCAAACGTCAGTATTGGTGATCCAAAAAAGTGGGACAACCCTCAAACGTCAGTATTGGTGATCCAAAAAAGTGGGACAACCCTCAAACTGACGTTTCCGGACCGGTCACGGACCACTGTCACCGATGGTTTTAGAATTTCGATGAAAGTGCTCGAAAAAGGTGAAAAACATGACCCCGGGATTCGAACCTGTGCCCTCAGGGTAGAGGTCCGCCACACTGGTGAAAAAATCGACCCTGGCGGGATTCGAACCTGTGACTCTCACCGTAGAGGTCCGCCGCACTGTCAATTCGACCACATATTTATGCTGGGGCGGGGGAAAATTTCTCAAGTTCGCTCAAGAAATATTTTTCGGATACCAAGGTGGGGGGGGTCTGGGGACCCACCTTTTCCTTCTGCCAAGTCGGTGGGCAGGTGGCCCGCTCAGGAAAAAATCTGTGCTCCCTTTGTAGTTGTATTGTTTTCTCCCCCTCTAGCCTCCTTCGAAATGAGCACAAGGCAGTCCCTCGAGTATTTTTACCAAACATGAAATGTTGGAGGAAATGAGAAGCTCGTCGCCGCAAACCGTGACGTTTCCACTTGCGTCCTGAATCCAGCTTTGCGTAAAAACGATCAGGCACTGCGTTCAACGAAAACAACTCTCTCTTCCTATCATCATCATCATCACTAGTTTTGTATCAGCGGCGGTTGTGCGAGTGACGAGCTCTTATTTTTGTATAAGCACCTGTTTCGGGGTTTTTTTTTAGCGACGGGGTATTTGCCAAAATTTTGTGGTTAAATCCCGCACCTGAGTAGGTCGGAGAAGGCACAAAAAAATGACCCTGTTTGGTACTGAGGGCGAGTGAACGGCGAGTGACAGGGGAGTCTGGGGTGAGTCGTGACTTGCCCGCCACCTATGACTAGGAGTACCCCGCAGCTGCAGCAACAAGAATACTACGGTTTTGTAATACCTATCCACCCTTTCGGGGTGCACGATTACTGAGCGCGGAGTATCGGGACCGACAGTGACACCCAAAAAGGAGGCCAAAAAGGAAATGTGAAAAAACAAGCCGGGGGGGGGCCTGCGCCACCAGCGCGGACGACAGCTACAAATGAAGCGCACGGCCGGCCTCCGGTCGCTGATCACGACCGACTCGGGCATGGCCGGATTTTTGAAGAAGAAGTACATGTCGGGGAAGAGGGCCGGCTTCGTGTCCCGTCCCGACGCGCAGGACGACCAGGCGCTGAACATGGTGGTGCAAGCGGTGCACACGGATATCTCGCAGGCGGAGGCACGGGGTGTGGCTGGGTTGATGACGTATTCGGCGGCCATCAGCATCATGTGCGACCTCAAGAGGCCGAGGTTCGCGGCGATGATCTGGGGCAAAATGCAGGCGTTCGGGCACGTCCCGGGCATCCACGCGTACAACGCACTCCTAGCCTGCCACGCGCGCAGCGGCGATCTGGTGTCCTTCCATTCCGTCTGGCGCAGGCTCCTCGTCTCCGGCTTGGACTGGCAGCGCGAACCGCTGGTGTTCTGCACTCTCTTCGCAGGTTTTGCTTTGACTTCCTATTTTTTTTGTTGAACGTATGCTAATACTGTAGGGAATAGTTGACTAGACCCTTGAGTTTGTGCAAACCACGAATTGGGAAGTCGGGAGAACCTACAAAGCCAAAAGCAGGACCGACCCCCCTGTTCGTGAGAAAAAGCGAAGAATAAAAGGATTAAGGACGAACTACCACTGTGGTAGTTATGGAACCCCCCCGTTTCCCAAATTAACCCCCCCCTCCGTGCTGAAGTGGTTATCAATGCGTAGTCAGAAGGCTTCGACCGAGGCCCAGCGGAGAGAAGCATGCAACCACAAATGGGTCTTTTGTTGTCGAACGCTTGCGCCCGACCTGAACGAGGCAGGTGCCCATTCAAACAGAGTGCATCAGGACGGAAAGAACCGACAAACCAACAGCCTTTTCGAAAACGCCGCTCGACCGGGGGCGTGCGAAGCTGGACAGTATATACCGCGCAGCGCAGGCGTGCTTGCCGGAGCCCATAGACATCAAAGTCATCGAGGCTTACATACACGCACTGCCGTCTATTGGAACGGCTGAAGCCCTACAGTTGGTGGACACTTATGCGCAGTCGGGGTTGAGTCGGGCCCGGTGCTACACTGCGCTGTTGAAACCGTGCGCGAAGTGTGGCAACGTGCAGCTAGCTACATTGCTTTGGCCGCGCATCGACCAGGTGCACCGCACCAACAACGTGTGGTCTTGGCTCCTGCAAGCTCACGCGGTCGCCGAGAACAAACAATTCGAAGGCTCTGCTGCAACCCGTGGCCAGGCAGCCCTCCTGGGCACTGCCGCCCCTGACGTGTCTCTCTCAGGAGGCCCGGAACCAACGGACAAGAACGCAGATGCGTATCCGACCGCCAAAAGCATCTTCAGAGACATGCGGACGGCGCGCGTCGCGCCTCTCCCCGGCGCGCTGGCGGCTGTTGTCGGGACGAGCCGGACCGTGAAGGATGCTGAGGGCGTCTTCCAGTACTGCCTCGTTACGTTTCCCGACTCGGTCAACATCCTCGTCAGGACGGCAATGCTCAACCAGTACGTGCGCGCCAGCGACTGGGATCGGGTCGCGGCGTTCTACAACCGATTTCCCGGCGTTGCACACTGCAAAAGAGGCATCGAGGTCAAGCAGCAGCTGCGGCGCGTCATGCAGGGCAGGTCCTGACGGATCTTCGGCGCTGCTAGCTTGCAGCGGTCGATTTTTTCTGACAGCGTCATGGACGCACATGCTTGTCTGCAAGGTACCGATGAAAACGCAAATAATCAGTCGGTTCGGATGGACTTTCTTCGCCCCCTTTCCGATGGACGACGTTAACAAGCACCACTGCCCGTGAACAGTACATGTCTGCCTTCATGGCCTGCACTTTCAAGCTTATGAAGCAGGACCATGCATGCGAATCCATGTGGTTGACTGTGTACTCAGAAGATCTCAATGTTGGACCAGCACGTAGTAGTGCTCGCCTGCCTTCATGGCACCTGCACTTTACAGAACTCATTCATGCTGGACCAGTACGTGCGTGCCGGAGCTACCAGGCGGTTCCCGGAAATTGAAACCCTTCCCACAGATCTTCAGAATGCAGGCTGTATATGCCAGAGCCGTGCTGTCGCCAGCTATGTGAGAGCGAGCCTGTTCTACATTTGTACACAACAGAAACCGAAGGCACAGCAGAGCGAATTTCCCGGGAAATGCGCACTCGACAGCGAAACTGTCAACAAAACCGGTATCCCAGGAAGAACGAGAAGACGTACTGACCCGCAGATGCCGCAATGCTGGTACAGATTGTGCACAGCAGCATTCCAACGAAAATTCACCCGGGCACTGTTGTATTCCCGGAGTGGCGAGTGAAATGGTAATCTGAATCTGAAACTGATACCCCAAACCCCTTCTCACTCGCTGATCGTCCGCCTAGCTGGGTTGAGTATTCACTCAACCGCTATCTGCGAGGGCGCCTCTCTCCCACTCTCTGTCCTCACGATTCCTCTCCTTGCAGTGTGGCTGAAATTACAAGGCAACTCAAATGGGAGCAGAAACGAAGCCCACGCGACTGCAGCAATTCGAGAGTACCCGTGTTGACGAAAGGCCGATCCTCATCGAAGTTGGGGAAAGAAAGTAGGTAGATAGGCGCGAGTTGAAGGTTATCGACGAAGCGGGCGCCGGCGAATGTCCGCATCTCAAGATGAACGAGAAGAACCTGGGCGGCTAGGCGAGCCGCGTACCCCAATACCGGCGATGCTGAACGTCGACGACGGGCGCTTCACTTCACAAAATGATGCGGAAAATGCCGGGGAAGAGGGCAGCCGGGTAACTCTTACAGCCAACACGCGAATGGGCACCACAGCGAGGGCGCGAATGCGGCCCCATGGCGGCGGCACGTACACACCCGGCATTGCACAGCAATCGCAAACCCGGACGGACCATAGAGGCGAAAGGCAGAACAGGAAAGGCAGGCGCGGTCGGTACGAGAAGCGGCAACCGCGGATAAGGTATCCGCGGTTGCCGCTTCTCGTACCGACCGCGCCTGCCTTTCTTTACTGCTCGTCTGGCCTGGAACGAGTGTGATGGACCTTTCTTCGGAGGGGCTCACGCACTCAAAGTTCGACTTATATGCACAGCGATCGCAACAATGCCAGAGGTCACTGGGCCGCCACGAGTATCCGGCCATTGCTCATTCTGGCTGGTCGAACAGTACTCTCCGAGAACCTGTGCTGCTGAATTTGGGCCAAATCCATCCTTCTTCCGAAGTCCCCTGTTTGATTTGCGGGCGGCTCGCTCCCCGCTGTCAGCATACTCACAAACTCGCACAAAAACACGCACAAGTACACGTACTGCCACTACGGCAGATACGATACGCACACTACCATACTATACCTTAAAAGAACCTCTACGACAATGGTCACCCGGAGACTTTAAAACCCCAGATCCCTAGGCGAACTTGCACTCTAAAAAGGAAACTACACGACGAGGGTCTCCTGGAGACTTTACTATCCCGTTCTTCTTCTTCTTCTTCTTCTATTTCTTCTTCTTTCTAAGCGAACTTAAACAGGAACTTAAGAACCGACTCATCCCCAACCAAAAAAAAAAAAAGGACAAGAAGATGAAGAGGAACACATCAGAGGCGACGCTGTACTCGTACCCGAAGAACAAGATCAAGGTTGTGCTCTTCGAGAACGTGCACAAGAAGGCGGTTGAAATCTTGAAAAACGACGGATTCGATGTCGAGTTGCTGGCCGGTGCTTTGTCGGGCGAAGAGCTGGCTGACAAGCTGAAGGACGCCCGAGTCATCGGTGTCCGCAGCAAGACGAAGCTGACGAAGCCTGTTTTGCAGGCCGCGAAGAAGCTGATGTGCATCGGGTGCTTCTGCATCGGGACCGACCAGACCGACCTGGACGTGGCGGAGGAGCTGGCCATCCCCGTGTTCAACTCGCCGTTCTCGAACAGCCGTTCCGTGGCCGAGTTGATCATCGCTTCGGTGATCAACCTGGCGCGCGAGCTCACCGAGCGGACGAAGGAAATGCACAACGACAGCTGGCAGAAGACCGCTGTCAACTCGAACGAAATCCGTGGGAAAACCATCGGGATCATCGGGTACGGGCACATCGGGTCGCAGCTGTCGGTCCTCGCCGAGGCTCTCGGGATGACTGTTATCTACAAGGACGTGAAGAACATCATGCCGCTCGGAAACGCACGACAGGTCGAGACGCTTGGCGAGCTCTTGTCACAGTCCGACTTCGTGACGCTGCACGTGCCCGACACGCAGGAGACGAGGTACATGATCAGAAAGGAGCAGATTTCGATGATGAAGGACGGCGCTTACCTCCTCAACGCCTCGCGAGGGCAGGTTGTCGACCTCGACGACTTGGCCACCGCGCTCAAGACGCAGAAGTTGCGAGGAGCGATGGTTGACGTGTACCCGAAGGAGCCGGCCAAGAACGGTAGCATCACCGACCAAGGCGTGACCATCCCGCTCGTCGGCCTGCGCAACGTCATCCTCACCCCCCACATTGGCGGGTCCACCTCCGAGGCGCAGGAGGCGATCGGCATCGAGGTTGCGCAGAAGATCTTGAACTACATGAACCAAGGCGTCACGGACGGTGCGGTGAACTTCCCGAACATCGTTCCACCCGCCCAGAAGAACGGCCAGCACAGGCTGCTGAACGTCCACAGAAACGAACCGGGAGTCCTTCGACAGTTGCTCAACATCATTTCCGACGTGGGTAACGTCTCGTACCAGACCGTCAACACCACCGACAAAGTCGGGTACTTCGTCTGCGATGTCTCTTCCTCGGTCTCCGAAGAGGTCATCTCGCAGATTTCGGACATCAAAGAGAACATCCGGTCCCGGATGCTGTACTAAAAAGCGGGCGACCCCCCTCTGCCTCATCCTCCCCTCCCCCCAACGAGTGCGGTGTTGAGCACATATCCATTCAAGCACGTTCTTGCAAATCTCTCAACGAAGCCCGCCGTGAGTGGGTAATGCCCTCTTCTCGGTCTGCGTCTCGGCGGCAAAGGAAAAGACGGAAGGGAACTGTTTCCTTGAAAAAAGACCGCAGGTCGTTCCTACTCGGAGCGCTTCCGCAAAACCACCTGAACGGCTGAAATGAGCCGGTCCATCCCTTCTTGATAGACCGTGATAGACCGAAGAATACAGCACCGGGCAATTCGATGCAGCTCTAGGGACTAGGAATGGACCTGAGAGACCGTGGTAGCGACAGGCACTTCGATGCAGTTTCAAGAGATAGGGACTCATGAAAGGATAGAGGAGGGGGGCGGGGCGAGGTCGAGGGATGCCTTAGGCGGAAGCGCGCCGCGTGCTTCGGTTAACGCTTACAGCCCAACCCCCCCTGCCCTGAGCCCGTCCACCTCCTATCGATAGTTAGTCTGTGTTAGGCAGCACGAGGCAATTCGACGCACTCCCAGGAAATAGGGTTGGACTGGCACCTCCCCCTCCGGAGTTTGATCGAACTCTAACTACAGTAGGTCGACCAATCCGACGCCCACTTACTTGGTGTTCCCGGCAAGTTTCGACCCGCATTACTACCATTACTCGGTTTATACGGCCAGTCAGTTCCCCCCTTTTCCCGAAGTCTGCAAAACCCTCTGAAACCCCCTCCTCGATATCGACTAGAACAAAATGCCCTCTGGTGCCCATTCCCCAGCCAGCACACACGGGACCCAATCCCCGACCCCCTTCGTTCCTGCCTTTCCAACTTTCCTCCCTTTTGCCCCCTCCCCCATCCGCTTTCTATTTCCCGCACGCCGCTTACTCCGTTGCCGCCCAAACGCTGCCAAAAAGGCTCCGACTCTGAGACCCGGGCGAGACTGTGGGGATAAACAAAAGTCACGGCACCCGCTCGGCTTCGGAGGAGAGAGCGTGGCCGCGGGGGGGCCGGCATCCGGCGGCTGGTGCGGAAGGTTTTTTTTTTTTTTCCCCCACTGGCAAAGGCTTCTCTCTTTTTTTCTTTTTGAAGAAAAGACACCCAAAACCTTTTTTTTTTTTTTTTTTTTTTTTTTTTTTTTTGCGCTTTTAACGAAAAGCCTGTCCCAAAACTCCTCCCCGCGCATGCACGAGCACGCAACACGCACGTACCCTGGAGAAGGACGAGAGAGATGAACACTTTTTGGACGTGTTTCAATGCACACATTTGGCCGCTTTGGAATGGCTCGTGCATTACGAGCCGGACCCGTGCACACAGCGAAACCTCGTTAGTTTCGTTGAACGCTTTGCCCTGGACGTTTACGTCTTGGTACAGGGCGCAAGGAAACGCCGTGGATAGCCTGTGACACGTTCTTATTTCCTCCAACATTGCATGTTTGGTAAAAAAAACCCCCCGAAGGTAGCGAGTTTGTGTCTTGCGCGTGTGCGGAGGGTCCAATCCCCGCTTCATCCATCAGACTTGGTGCTCAGCATCGAACCCCGGTTTGACCCCCATCGGTAAATCTTTTGCCCGATGTAAGATCCCCCCCCCTTCCCCATGCCACCCCCCAACCCATTCCTACTACCCTTGCAACCTGTTTCTAGCACATCCTTTTTTGCGCGGCGGCGAGAAGTCTGCACCGAGGTCGTTCCCCCTCGTACCATACCCTCGCGCTCGCCCGCCGAATCAACGGCAAGTCCCCACTTCCTTCTCCTTTTACGTACCTGCGGCGCCCTGTGCACGAGCACGTCGTGCGGAGCAAACGGACGCACCGAACGCCACTGGAAAAGCGAACTTTCACTCTTAAAAAAAGCAAGCGAACGTGGGGGGCCCAAGATTACACTCCACGAAGGAATGTACTTGGTGTCGGTCACAAACAGTCCCGGATATGGCTAGCCATAACCCATAACGAAAGCATGCACTAAATATACAATCCGTAACCATAAAGCCCTTTCTTGCTCTAAGAGAACCCATTCATGAACGGTCACACGGAGACCCTAAAACCCCGGTATTTCAAGCGAACTTTAACTCTAAAAAAAGCAAGCGAACGTTCAGCCTAATGCAAAGCAAGCGCCCACACACACCCACATACCAGAATGACCTCCGCGGTCGACCGGTGATTTTAGCATGCCAGCCTTCGAACCTCAAAGGCAGCCCTCGGCCTATTGTCTCCGGGTTTCGGGGATCTCTTGATCATTTCGCTCTCTTTTTTCTTCGTTTTCTGACGAAAAAGCAGCCTCCGAATGCCATGCCGCCCTTTCAACGGGGTAGGTCGATTGGCTAGCGCCGGCAGCACGAAAGAGAGACGGGGAGCTGCGAATGTGCGGCAACCCGCTTCCGAGTGCGAAAAAGGAAGCAAAAAATAAATAATACAAAAAAGAGGAAAAGACCATAGAGGCGCCATTGAGCGAATGTTGCCGGATGCGCAAATGAAAAGCAACAGCCGCCGGTAAAGAAAGCTTACCCGAGGAATCAACCACTGCGTGTGCGTTAATTACCTCATTCAATGGTGTCCTTGGAAAAATAAACAAATGAACATTGCCGAAAAGCGAGACCTTGACGCAGAGGTGACTGGCAATACTTGTTTGCTGGAACGCTTTGAGTATGAGGGCAAGTGCCGCAGTGCAAGCAGGCGCTGCAGGCAGAAGCGTTTCTTCTTCTCTTCACACCCACCAAGCGTCCTTCCCCCTGTCCAGTGGCAACACCACGACGCCAGTGCCCGTGACAGGAGCTGCGCAGTACATTTATCTGAAAACACACGGATTGGGGCTCTTTCCCCCTCCCCAAACCTTTTCTCTTTTTCTGTCACCCCACATACTTTGTTTCTTTTTGGTGAGTTCGCTTTTCCCCTCCGTTCTTATCCTTGCGTTTGCGCCGCAGCGTAGCGCTGTCTGGAGTCCGGACGACGGGCTAACAAAGCCTGATCGAGAAAAGATGTCGAAAACATGAATGCATTTGAATCGAAAAGGCTGAGGTCAATCAAACAACAAATGCGCGTACATCAATTGCACTCATCGGTGGATGTCTTGACTCTGGAAACGATGAAGACCGCGATAGTCAATGGGTATTGCAGAAACACGAGACTCGATCAGGTCGTCGAACGCATTATCCGTCGTCAGCCCACCACCAGATCAACTACCCTGAGCAACCTAAAAACACCGACCTCGACCCAAAAGGATGCTGTCGCAAGCAACTGACTGAGCGATTTTTTTGCGGAAGCACAAAATGATGCCACTCACAAAACCCCCTAACCTGGTGAGATCTTGGCTAAAAAACTTCTTTTTTCCACAGGGGTTTCATTGACAAAACTTTAGAAGTTACAATGTAACAATACTTACGGGTAGCTCAGGCCTGCCAGGCAGTGACAATCTTGCACACGTCTTGCCGGGTCAACCTTGCAGATGGGATAGGAGTCATGACCAGGCTGTACCCAAGACGCTGTTCGTGTTAAGGCGCAGTCTGAGGGGTGTTTCGGGGATGTTCAGAGCAGCAAAAGGTGTCGCGTCGCTTGCCAAAGCAAGCGCGTAAAGTGTACACGAAAGAAGCCATGCATGCCCCCCCAACCCTACTTAGCTTTAAAAAGAACCCATTTGACGAAGACTCTAGTAAAACATAGGTTGGCCGGCCGCTCGGCAGCACCGAAGAAGAAAAAAAGAGAAGAAGGGTAGCACACAGTTAACAATGCACAGCGACGACGAACTCGAAGAGAAATGTCCCAAGACCCCGCAGGGGCTCCGCCGGACCGGGCAGACGTGGCTGCTCGACATCAAGGACTACAAGAAGTACGTGCGGGAGTGCCCGGAGAGTCGGCAGGACCAGTTGTGGATGAAGGTGCGGGAGGGCGTCGAGATCGCGCTCGCGGAAGAAGAGCTGGAGCCGGCCGCGTCGGACCAGCTGCAGCGGTGCTGCAGCCTCCTCTTGAGCTACCCGGACCAGAAGGGTTGGTCAGAGGCCAACCGCAGCCAGCAGGACGTCACCGCTTGCGCGTCGGTTTTGCACGAGCGGCTTCTCACCATGTACGAATACCCGGAGGCGCAAGCAGCGGTCGCCGACGTTTTGGCGATGCTGCTCAGCAAAGACTGCGTGCCCGCCGCCACCGCCGTGGTGAACACCCTGATGTGGTCGGTGTACCAGTGCACGCTGCCGACGGCGAACGACAAGGACATGGCGCGCCTCCTGAGCGTGAGCCGCTTCTTCTCGGTCATCAGCTGGAAGGACCCGGGGGCGAAGGTCTTCGTCGACTACGTCCTCGACTTGGTCTGCCCACACACGCTGTCGCTCGCGCACGCGTCGGGGGTCATGGCCTCGCTTTTCGCGCAGAACGCGTTCCTGACCAGGACCCTCCACCGCAAGTACTGCACGCTGGCCGCGAAGCCGAAGCTGAGCGTCGGGCAGTCGAGCCAGCTGGTGTACGCCCGGTCCCTGGCGGCCGTGTGGGAGGAGTTGGACGGGCTGTCGCTCGCGGTCTTCGAGCACGAGGCCGTCGCGCCGTACGTGGGGCTCGCCATCAAAGCCAACACCTCCTTTTTCGGCATGCTTCGCGGCGTTTTGCAGCAGCTGCGTGACGGAGGCGGTCGGAGGGCGAAGGCTGGGTTGAAGCGGCTATTTGCCGAATCCGACGTGTTGGCGGGGCTCGACGCGTCGAACGCGCTGATGCGGAAAAACTGCGTGTTCCTCGTCGGCGACCATTTCCCCGTCGGCAACGCGCAGGGCAAAGCCGACTTCGAGAGCGCGTGCACCGAGCAGCTGCAGCTGCTGTACCGCGCCCTCCACGACCCGTGCCCCATCGTCCGCGCCGCCGCCGTCAACGCGATTTGCGCCGCCGTAAAAAGGTCGTGGGCGACCGTGTCAAAACAACAGGTCTGCCCCGGCCCCCGAGGAGCTTTTTTTCTCTTCGGAAAAACCATATCGGACACACTTAAGTCGGGAAATTATTTATCGGAAACTGTTACCGATAAGTAATTTTTTGTTACCGATAAATAATTATTTTGTTACCGATAAATAATTTCTTGGTACCGATAAATAGTTTCGTGTTACCGATAAATAAATTTCTTGTATAAGCACCTGCTTTGTAGGAAATACTTGAGGAGGCTGCCAGTTGCAAAAGATCAAAGGAGGTAAATGTGCTGTAGCCCACACGAAACACAGGTGAATCTGGGTTCAGTGGCGGGCGTAAGCGTTCAACAAAAAAGACCCATTTTGTAGTTGTATTGTTTCTCCCCCTCTAGCCTCCTTCGAAGTAAGCACAAGGCAGCCCCTCGAGTATTTTGTTACCGATAAACAATTTCTGTTACCGATAAATAATTTCTTGCTACCGATAAATAATTTCGTGTTACCCACCCCCTCCTTGTTGTGATGGATGAGAAATTTGAGTTCTGACGGTATCCATCTTGAACACGGGACATCCCTGCGAACAGCCTTCTGGAGGAGCGCAACACTTGAGAAGAAGAAAATGATCGTTTCTTTTGACAACTGAAGAATGGGAAAATGGGTGAGTGTTTTTGTCCGTTCTTGAGGATGTTTAGCTCACGACATCGTATGTGGCTAACCGCAGTGGAAACGAACCAGCAGGAAGCAAAACCTTCGAGGCCTGCGTGTGATGATCTATAATCGGTGGACTAAGCTCGGGCAGACTAGAGAACGACGAAGCACTTGTGCGGCAACAACCTTTGGTGGCAGGGAACCAGTGCTGAACCAAGTTGGAACTAGGACCCAAACTTGGACCCAAAACTTGGACCAAAAACTTGGACCCAAAACTTGGATCCTGCACCCCTTCAATCCACCGCAGGTGTTCATGCTACGCCCATGCAACGGGCCACGGCGACTATGGTCACATGCTCTTTTTCTTGTCCTTTTCCGCAATCATGCGCTTCATATGCCCACTCAAGGATTATCGACATGTATCCTTCCCGACTCAACTCTGAGGCTGCGGGTGCTTGCCTCGCGCCTGACTCATCCGAGAACACAAGCTGCAGGCTTGAGTTTCTCAGCTATGACTTCTCCTGCAGGATGCCCTCGGCTGCGCTTCTGTGCTGTGGTGGCTTGTGGCAACTCTTGGCCAAGTCAACGTTTCTGCCACTAATCCCTCACACCGAAGTGATCATGAGTTGCCTTAACGAAACGAACCTTGTGGAGCTGATCTCAGGCTGATAGGTGGGCCTTCTACAACGTTAGCACCGGACAGCAAGTAAACGTATCCGACCCCTGGCACAGAAGGCACGCGGTATCGGTAATCTGTGTCGCGCACTCAGACAGAATTGACAGCTTGTACTTGGGACCCTTTCTCACGGTCAGTAATCTGGACAACAATTACGCTGGACGAATATCAGGAAACGACGAATATCTTTGGGCTGTTTCAAAAATCTTCTCGAAAAATCCAGGGTCAAAAGGGCCTTCCCCCCAAAATAAGACTCCAGATACGCAAACTCTTTCGAACGCTGCACACGGGTATCCTTCAAGTAACCTCTAACTATCATGTTGCATAAGGTCTGAAAGCCGAAGACTTTGTAACACTTTACCGCAACCGAAGTCGCGAACCGGGTTCGGCTTGCACTGCAAAGCAGCATAATTGTGTCTTGCGCACGAGCGCGGAAATCCGCCACCCACCATTCGGTTAGATATTGCAAGAACACAATTGCGAAGCTTACTACAAACGGATAGTGTTTCAAAGGCGAACGAATCATGCGAGAACCTATGGAGGGGCCCCTCGACAGCTTTCAGTACACGGCATAGTAAGTCAAGAGTCGGATAAGCGTGCGCACATTCTACTCCCGTTTGATCTGCATTTTCCACCTTTCCCCCCTTTCTTTGACCTGCTGGTGTAGGTATTCTTTATGATAAAGTTGAGTTTTGACTCCTCTACCAAATGCTTTACTCCGATGAACCGTTCCGACAAGACAACTCTGATTGACTGTCTGTTCGATCGTAGTGCCATGGTGCCGTCATGGCAGTAACGTGATATACGAAACCTTACTCGAACTCTTCTCTCGACCAAGTGATCAACACAGCTGAACTGTTTGGGGGCGGCAGAGCAATCACTTCTCCAGCAACAAAATCTTGTCCCCTATATCCCAGTTTCGGCTATCCGGGCGCAAAATGTGCCTGAAGAGGGCTTCTACCTAGCCTTCACGGGTACCAATTTGTTTCGGATCGAAAATTATTTATCGGTAACAGAAATTATTTATCGGTAACACCAAAATTATTTATCGGTAACAGAAATTATTTATCGGTAACACCAAAATTATTTATCGGTAACAGAAATTATTTATCGGTAACACCAAAATTATTTATCGGTAACAGAAATTGTTTATCGGTAACACCAAAATTACTTATCGGTAACAGAAATTACTTATCGGTAACAGAAAATTATTTATCGGTAACACGAGAAATTATTTATCGGTAACAACAAAATTATTTATCGGTAACAAAAATTGTTTATCGGTAACAGGAAATTGTTTATCGGTAACAAAAAATTACTTATCGGTAACGTTCCGATAAGTAATTTCCCGACTTAGGTGTGTCCCGTACGGTTAGTCCTCTTTTCTCTTTTTTTTTTTTTGTGTAGGTAAGAAATGCTTGAGGAGACTGCCAGTTGCGATAGACAAAGGAGGTAAGAGTGCTGTAGCCCACACGAAACACAGGAAAATCTGGGTTCTGTGGCGGGCGTAAGCTGTTCAACAAAACTTACTTCAATCGTAGGTGTTCGCGGCAAGTGTTGGTAGCCGCTGCTTAACAAACAGTGCTGCATGCCTTCGTGGCACTTGCACTTCACAGCACTCAATGCTTAACAACATGTACTCGATCTTTGACGACGCAATGACAGGTGATGGCGTCGTGAAGTAAGCTGACCTACGAAAAGGCGCACATGTACTCAACATAGCTAAATGCTTAACAAAGTTTGACGGCTTTAGGTTTACATCTGAATGACACCTCAACACAAAACACGAAACAAAAGGAAAGCGTGCACCAAACATACAACCCGTAACCATATAGCCCTTTCTTGCTCTACGAGAACCCATTCATGAACGGTCACACGGAGACCCTAAACCCCCGGAATTTCAAGCGAACTTTAACTTTAAAACAAGGTGTCGGCAACTAACGAGTAAAAGAGTAAAAAAAATATACGCGCTTCTTTGTGCCCGGGTTACTGTTTTTTATGGTAACAAGCTTGCTTGTCTACATCAAAAAGTGTCGGATGGCAGCGTGCTGTGTTAAATCACTCAAAACAGGGTTTACACACGTACACACACAAACAAAAAAGTCGCGTCCCGCAGTGGGGTCACACAGGATTTCTAAAGTCTGGAAAAAGGTTGTTGCCGGACTCGTTGAAATCCATCCCTTTGAAACCCCTTAGTAGACTCTCCGCCGAAGAACACCACACCCTGCAAAGCAATTTGATTTGCCCTAACAACCCGACTCGGCGAGTACCCTGTACGTTTAGGTGCCTCAAGGATTCCCTCGATGAATCGGGAGGCTCGTCAAGCCTTGCAGATTCCTCGGAAATCCGCGAGTCCGCTGGATCCGTTGGACCCCCCAGAAGAAACTTTGCCGCGTGCTCTGCAGGAAACTGAACCGCCCGAGTAGGGACACGATCAACCGCCAAATTGCCACCTAAGCCCACATCCAGGATTTGGGCTCAGGGTAGCATAGTGCGTCCACGAATTTTTTTTTATGGTGCATTGCGGAACAGCACGACGCCGATTGCCGTCCGTATTCTTTGCGTGGCAAACCGCTTCCAAACAACAGGTGCTGCCGTACCTCGACGTCATCTTCACGAAGCTTGCGTACGACAGGACCGACGCGAACGTCCGGCTGGCGACGCTGCAGGGCCTCCGGACTTTGTACCAAGAGCCGACCACGCACGAGCTTCTCAAGAAGTTCATCGGCCCGCTCAAGCACTTGAACGACCCGAACACGAAGGTCCGTCAGTTGTTCGTGGCCACCCTGCTCGACATGGCCGGGAACCCGTTCTTTAACCTTACCGAGCTGGCCTCCGACGAGGTGGTCATCAAGCGTCTGTCGGTCGAGAAGAAAAAGCCGGTCATCGATTGTCTGGTGAAACTCCTCCGTGCAGGCGTGTGGTTCCCGTCGGACTTGAAGAAGCACAACAAAGGCGCGCCGGTGTCGGATCAGGAGGTGGTCGCGAACGGCCGGAAACTGCTCGCCATCGTGACGAAGTACCCGAGCGCTGCGGTCGTACTGTATCCGACCCTCGCCGCCAGCTCGCCGATGTCGCACGCGATGCTGTTCGGGAAGTTGATGGACGGGGTGTTCACGTGGCTGCTGCACGGGAAGACGGCGAAGACGCAGAAGCAGGTCGAAAACACGCTGCTGGTCATCCAGACGACGACCGCCAGCCTTGCCCACTTCTTCCGCACGCCGCAGCGCGCCGGCTCGGACAAGCGGGTGAGACCGTGGACGAAGACCCAGAGGGAGGCCTTCGAAGTGCTGAAGGACACGTTCTTGGCAGCGAGCCTGCGCGCGGTCGAGAAGGCGTTTCCCTCGCCCGCCGTGACGCACGTCGTGACGCAGATCAAGGCGGTGCTGTGCGACATCGAGCGGTCGTCCGCCGAAGCCAACGGAACCGGCAACACGGCCGAGTGGGACGCGCTCGAGCGGGACGCCGGCGCCGCGGGCGCCGCCGCGCCCGACGACGAGGGGCTCACCGTCTTCGACGCGAACGGGGAGCGCAAGGAGGCCCTCCCGTCGTCGGCCACCGCCACCCTCAGGCTCCTCGCCGCCCGCAACATCGCCGGCGAAACCGCCCCGTCCTGGAAGCTGCTCGTGAGCCGCGTGCTGGCCGAGGGCATGGCCGCCGAGCTCGTGCAGCTGTCGTGCACGTGGATGCGAGACGACGACACGCTCGAAAGGTTTGTGCCACGCACAGTTCGTATTTGAAAACCCTTGCTCCTCCCCGGAGTGGTTGGATTTCCTTCCGCATGATTGGCACACGGAAGAGGGCACCCCGCAGAAGTGTTTCCTCCTGCGAGTCAACGGGGCCTCTTGTTCCGTAGCGGGAAGAATCCAATTGACCGGCCCCCCTCGCAACTTCGCAAGGACATGACCTGTGTTTCTCCACGGGACCCCGACGCTGCGTACCTAAACGAAGAATAATCTCTTCTTCCTCCTCGAACGCCTTCCTCCAACGTCTCATTGTACTAGGCCGGCGCCAAAAACCAAAGGGATGGGAAATAAGAGCATAGGCACCTGCTTTGTAGGAAATACTTGAGGAGGCTGCCAGTTGCTAAATAGCAAAGGAGGCTATCGTGGTAGACACCAGCATGCCGAAGACTCCCCACTCGCACACGCAACAATATTCCAATATCAAAGGAGGTAAATGTGCTGTAGCCACACGACACAGATGAATCTGGGGTCAGGGGTGGGCGTAAGCGTTCAACAAAAGAGACCCAAATCGTAGTTGTACTGTTTCTCTCCCTCAGCCTTCTTCGAAGTAAGCACCTCGAGTATTTTTGCACGCACAACAAATCTTGCGGGTTCGCAATCATTTGTGAACGATTGGCTTGTAGGCGGCCACCCCCGTGCAAGTGCTAATTGGGATGCAATCGGTGCAAGTGCTACTTGGTTATAATCGATACAAAAAAACAGCGGCGTGCTGCTCGCAACGGAAATCCTGCACGATGCGCGGGGCCGCGAAACTGTCCTGACGGTCTCGGTTTGGCGCACGATCATGTCTCTGCTGATAGACGAGGTTAAAGACGCGTGCAAAGCCATGCGAGGGTCGGCCGTGCGAAGTATGTTCCAACTTTTCCCCTTGCCCCACACACTTGCCGTGTTTGCGTGTGCGTTCAAGTTCATGGCTTAACGTGGGTAGCGTCTGCAGCGAAGTCTACCCCACTTGCCACTATAGCCGTGGATCGGGTGAGATCCTGCCGTGGACGGATAGAGCGTCGATGTCGGTACCTTTTTCATCTGTGTGAGCCGGTCCACCCCTTGCTGCTGAGACTGGGGTAGGCTGTGCGAATCTGCTGATAGACTCTGATACACTGTGATAGCCAGCAGCAGGCAAGTCGATGCGGTTCCAGGGGGTACGAGTAGACCGGCTCAATCTGACGCTTTCGTTGTGTGTCCCTTAAGTTCGCACCCCCTGTTGCAGGCTTCGACAACGACGCGTGCCGGGCGCTCGGGAACAAGATCGAGCTGCTGAGCCGGGTCGCGATCCACGCAGAGTGCATGAAGGCGGCGATGAAGGACGCCGAGGGAGCCTCCGCGAAGAGGCGCAAAGTCAACCCGCCGAAGGCGCCGACGGCAAGCCAAGGGGACGGCGCCGCGCCCGAAGCGAGCCAGGCGTACGCCGGGCTGGGCACCGAAGACGAGGTGAAGAAGGTCGCGAAGATCCTCATGACTTCGGCCGTCCCGGCTGCGCGGAAGGCGCGCAGCGCTGGCGGCGTCCTGCCCGCCGTCGTCGTGGCGGAGCAGACGCTCGCGTTCCTGAAGCACGCGGTGGTCTGCTTCGTGCTCGCCAAGCGGGGGCAGCCGGACGACGTTTTGCACGCCGAAAACACGGCCGCCTTCCTCGACACGGTCCTGGCCATCGACCCGCACCTCCTGCCGAGGGTCTTCGAGTTCATCGCCACGGCTGTCGAGATGCAGGTGTCCGATCTGCTCTTCACCGACCTGCTGGCGTATGTCATCGAGAAGATTAGAAACGCGGTCGTGCAGGTGCGCACCATTTCCTATGCGCCCCCCTCCCCTGCTGACGGCGTAAAAGAACGGAAGTAGCACCAAGAACAACGACCTCCCTGGACGGACAACCCCCGCACAGTTCGTTTCGTGGGACGGAGTTTTACTCGATCCCTTCTTGTTAGCGGGCGTTGAGGCCGGTTTTTTTTTCTCTTCCAGAGCAAGCCCCGAGCCGAGAGACGTGTCGGAGAATCCGGTACCAAGAAGACACGATTGTTATTTACTGTACCGAGAGAACCTTATGTGGTGTGCCCGTTGATGAAGATGAAGGACTGGACCGCAAACACAGCAAACAACCTCAACGGTCTACCCCTGCTCGCGCTATTCACCCTACGTTCCTAATTGCGCACGCGTTACGAGCCTGTTCCTTGCGGTTGCACGCAGTTGGATGCCCCTCGCGTATTCTTCTTCCGCCCGCCGTAGCGACCGGATACTCCCCGGCCTGTGGTGTGAAAACCCCGAGCGACGACAACAAATTTCTTCAATGTATTGTGCGTGTGTTGGTGGTCGATCAGAGTTCTTGCCTGAACATAAAACAGGGGAAAGCCAAGCGGGAAACGATCAACCGGCGCATACAAAGCGAAGCACCTGGGCTTTTGAATGAAAGGGGAAAAATGACGGGAAACGGTCTAGTTACCCATCACCTCCCCCCTCCGGCAACGCGTAACACACGCACCCGCATCGTGGGCCCTGTGACACTGCCTCTTGATCAACTTACACACACCCTCTAATTTTCTCAGTGCGACGAGGTGAAAGTTGTATCCGAGGACCTCTGCTTCGAGAGCGACGTGGAGCACGCGAAGGACCAGGCGTGGAAGCACTTGGCGGATCACGGCGTGTTCAAGAAGTCGGTCGACCGCCTGTTCGTTGCGCTCTCCCGCGGGAACAACGGCAAGCGGCTCCGCGACATGGTCGAGCACCTGTGGTACCTGGGCTGCGGGACGGGCGGGTTCTCGGTGCTGCCCTTTGTCACCGCCGAGCTGTGCATCCGGCACAACCCGATATTCCAGATGCTCCTCGAGCTCGTCTTGAAGCACCTGGGCCGCGGCCACGCCACCGGCAGGGAGCCCACGAGGGACGAAGTCAGCCACATCGCGATGGTCTTCGCCGCCATCCTGGCCGCGAAGTCGCGGCCAGCGACCGTCCGGCTGGATACATTCCGCACGGCGCACCTCAACCCGTTCCTCCGCGCGCACTCCGTCTTCACCGCGCAGAGCATCGTCGGGAGCCAAACCGACGCCGACCTCCTCGAGGCGATCACCCCGTCACCGTCGACCATGAGCCTCCTCACCGACTACCTCGACCGCATGGACTGGACCATCCCACTCGGGGGGCAGCTCCGCGTCGCGTCGAGCCAGCCGTCGGCGGCCGGCGACAAGCAGCGCGCCAAGGCGCCGCCGGCGTCGCAGGCCTCGTCCGTGAGCGGGAAGAAAGACGCCCGCAGAGGCCGCAAGCGCGCCATCTCCGACGTCGGCCCGGCGAGCGGTGATCCCGAACTGACGTCGGAAATCGAGGCCTGAACGAGGAAAAAAACAGGCCCTGGCGGGTGGCGATCCCGAATTGGCGTCGGAAATCGAGGCCTGAACGAGGAAGAAAAAAGAGAGAAGAAAAAAAAGAAAAAAGAAAAAGGCCGCTCCTGGTCCAGGAACGTGACGGTCAACCACAGCTTGCAAAGCTTGAGTCGGAGGCAGCACAGTCGTCCGCTCTGCCCTGCGGCTGACCGTCTCGACGAGCTTGTGTTCAGCGCGAGCGCCAAGCCCCAAGGTGCGCCAAGCCTTGATGCTCTTTTTTTAGGTTGGGATATCGGTAGCCACTTGACCCGTAGGCTCGTGGCTCTGCAGTACCGCCGAACACGTGAAGCTTGGCTCCCGTGTAGCAGGCTTTCCCTGGTACCAACCTGCCTGAACTGGGAAAAAAAACAGAATGGCCACGTAGCTCGTCCGTGAGCGGGGACAAGACGCCCGCAGGGGCCGCAAGCGCGATGTCGGCCCGGCGGCGGCTCGGAAATCGAGGCCTGAACTAGGAAAAAAGAATGGCCACGACACAGGCTGTACGTCAACATCGGTTGGTTGTCGGCAACACAGGCGGCAAGTCCGACAATTCCTGGCTGCCCGCATCCTCTGCCTCTCTTTGGACTAAGCCGGTCCATTCCCTAGGTGCTGCCCCGTGGTAGTTTAAAGTGAGAATGCAGAGTATCTGTATAGCGATGGCCTGCATGAGTCGGAGAGGGAACCACCTCTTCGATCGCACCGTGATAGACAGCTTCAAGCAATTCTCTGAAGCTCGGGACGGACCTGCTAGACCATGGTGTACGTCGTGATAGACCGCGGCAGGCTATTCGATGCAGTTCCTGGGGTTATAGGGGTGGACCGGCTAATCCGCACACTCATTTCTTTTTTGTTCTTTTGCAGCAGAGTTTGGCGCCGCTCAAGCGGCCACCTTATGTCACTCGTTTGTTTGTTCAGTCTATCGTCACAGATTGTTGCTGCCTAACAAGTTCAAACTATTTGCAGCAAAGCTGGGCCGGCTAGAGTTTCTGTCTCGAATGAGGGATACGCTTTTTGGTCGTACGCCACCGGCAACATATTCTTTTTTTTGACTTTCGCTCATAAAAAAAAGCGGCAGCCAGGTCTGCGCAGCTTGTGTACAACGAGCCACCAGTCACACATCCTGCCTAACGTCGTGGCCTGTCAACCGCAAGGTGGAGTCCAGCCCCAGAAGCCAGTGCTCAAAGAGGGTGCGCCCGGCACACACAACAAGCAGGTGCGACATCCGCTTTTTATCTCAAGCTCTAGCTCCAGAAGGCTGGACTCCAACGTGCCTCGGGAGGGGCTCCCTTCCTTTCCTTAGATCCCCCTCCTCTCCCCTCCTGCTCTCTCCCTCCTTTCCTTCGCATTGCACAGCTCAGTCCCCTTCTCATGCACAGAGAGTAGCAGTTTCTTTCTAGAGTATTTCACCCTTCTCAAAGGCAGGGCGGGAAGGGTTATTCGGGGATCCTTTGGCTATGGGGAGTCAGAGTTGAACGATTCCAAAACAGTATTGCCCCGACGTTTTTACTCTCTCCCGATCCAAGGCCTGGCGGTAATCGGTAACGGTCAGTCTTCTTGATACTACTGCGTGTCTCTGTTCTCCCGCGCTCCCTGCTTGCAGCCAGACGGCACAAGGGCATTGCAAAACCTCTTTGTGACACCTGCTCAGAATCTCGGTTGGAGTATCTTTGACGTCTCCCCCCCCCCCGTTTTTCCGCTTCACTTCTGAAGTCTGAAGCTCAGTTCTGATCCAGCTGCGAATGAGTTCGGCTCCGAAGCTTGTACGCATCCCGAGCCTGGACCGATCCTCGGGGTTTAGAGTCATGTTCGGGAGACTGCACCGACGTGCCCGCCCGGCATTAGAATCGTTGTTTTTCTTTCGCACCTTTTCCTCGTGTCAACACTAGACGCCTAGAGCTGCCCTTTCCCTCGTTCGCAGAGGTAGGTGCTTGTAGAAGCAGAAATAAATACAGTTGGGCCGGAATGGGGCCGTTTCTCACCATCTTACGCTCATTGTTCTGCCGTTTTTTTTTTCACCAACTTGGGCCGACACGCTTGCGCACTTGACCACGGTTACGACGCACGAAACCGTCAAAAATTGCCAATTTATCGATTCGGCTCTTGTGCCCAGGGGGGTCACTCAGCGTGGTACTGACTGGTCCGGTCCAGGTTCCGGCCTGTCTGACGGTTGCACATTCCCGCCGCCGTGCGTGAACGGGAATCACCGAAGGGGCGCACATCGCTGCAGAGCATTCGCAGCAGATATGATGACTTGTCACCCCCTGCTTCAAGTGGCCAACTCGATGTTGCCAACACCTACACGGCTGAATCCACGCCTCAGAAGCTGGCGTGCGTGGAGTCTACAAAGCGGATTTCGGGTTTCCCATTTCAGAGGCATGTCTTCCTCATAAAGGGGGGGCGTCGAATAATTAAACAGTTATTTGACACACGTCTGGTTGCCTAAAAAACACTACCACTACTTGATCCTGCTCCTGTTCGGCTACCCGGAACTTTTTTTAGTATTCGACAAATCGAATAATAACACAGCCTCTCACATTATTATTATTCGACCATTCGACCCCCCTTTATGTACTAGCGACCCGGAGCGCGCCTCCGACATGACTTACGCTCGCCGTAGCAGTACACAGGGGAGAAGTGAGAAGACCGGAAACTCCCCGGAGAGTTTAAGAAGACTCGATGCGAGCATCCATCATGCACGAGAGGCAGTGTAGTTCTTCATTGAGCTAACATTTCCCTGCCCGGAGTTGCTATAACGGATCATCTACTCAAAACAGACTCAGGCAATGTGAGCAAGCCTCCCGGCCAAAGGAGAAAAGAGAGCCGCCCCCGGGGTCCTTCCCCTTTCTGCGCCCAGTCACTAAACTAAGAATACACACTCCCTCCCCATGGACGACCCCGATAGCCTCCCGCCGCTGCGCAATTTCGCCCGCGGCGACCTGGGCGCACCGCCCGGCGCCCGCCTCGGCGGTGAGCTGGCCGGCAGCGGCACCCCCGCCGACGGCTTTTACAGCTCGCGCAGCATGAGCCCGTACATGATGTCCGCGAACCAGCGCGGCGGCGCCGTGCTGACGCAGTGGGCCTCCCCGGGGGTCGGCCGCCGCGCGCAGGCGGGGCCGAAGGCGAAAGGAGACCGCGGCAAAGGACATCCCCGAGCCGACAGGAAGCCGTCGCTGGGGTCCCGACGGAGCAGCGTGTCCGAGACGTCGGGACAGCCGCCCGCCTGCGAGCCTGCTGGGGGGCAGGGTGAGAACGGGTTGCCGGTTCAAGGATCGCGACAGCGCACCGCAAGCCAGTGCACTTCGCCGGACAGAACGGCCGCCGCGGGGCCCCCCGCTGAAGAAGCCTCTCGGCGGTCTGCCAACAAGGTTCGGTTCCCGATGCAGCGGGCGAACCCGCGGCCGGGCTCGCGCGGCAGCGAAGAAGCCGGCGACGCCGACGGCGGCGGCGCGGCGGCGGAGGCGCGGCGGCTCGAGGCGGCGCTGCACTTCGAGACCGGCTGGCTCCAGCGCGACGAAAAGCGGTGGACCGAGAAGCAGCGGGCCATCGAAGCGAGCTTCACCGCGATCTCCGCCGCGATGCAGCAGCACGGCCGCGTGAGGCGGGTCGCCGAGGACCCCCGCCTGTGGCAGCGGGGGCGGACTGCCTCCATAGACCCGGGGCTTGGCCTGGACGGCACCCTGGACCTGGTCAGCGTCAAGTCCCAGCGGGACTGGAAGACACGGCACCGCCGCCGGGAGAGGAGGGAGAGCTGCGACGCGGGGAAGGAGCAGCAGGTCCCCGCGCGGGACAAGATCAAGTCGATGCTGCGGGCTCTCCGCGGCAGCAGCGCCGAGCGGCTGGCCCTCGAGGAGCGGGTTCAACGGCTCACCGCGGCCGCGCGCGCGAAGGCGCGCCGCGACATCGTCGACGCCAACAAAACGGCGTGCTTCTCCCAGCCCCAGGGCCCATTCCCCGCACGCCCGCTGTCCCCCGAAGCTGCGGCGCTGCAGTCCACCGCCGGAGCCTCCACCGCGGAAGCCCGGCACGCTGCTATCCGGCAGAAGTTCGACGACCTATATCTTGAGTACCAGCGGACCATCGACTCCCAGCTGGAGGCCGACCGAGAAGCAGCGCTAATGAGCCGCGTCCGGTCGCCGTTTCAGCACATGCCGGCGTTCAGCGGGGGTGTGGTGTCGCCGAAGTCGGCGCTGCCGTGCTCGCCCCGCCGGAATCTGGCGGCGATCTCGCCGTTTCAGCACGAGGCGCGGCTGCAGTGGGTCGTCCGGCTCTGGCGCGTGCTCGCTGTGCACGCGGCCTTCGCGCCGCTGGCCGTCGTGCGGTGCCGGTTCCGCGCGCCGCCGCAGCTGAACGCGAAGATCAAGAACTCGGCGCTGCTGCTGCAGGGTTGGTGGCGCCGCAACAGGGAGCTCTCGACGAACCACGCGCAGGCGCGCGCCCGCCACGTCCTGCAGCGGTGGATCTACCGCTGCGTGCTGCAGCGGCGGGTCATCAAGAAGCCGTGGGGCGCGATGATCATCCTGGCGTTCGTGAAGCAGTACCAGAAGGTCATGATGATCCCGCGGAAAGTCTCGCTGCTCCTCAAGGTACACTTGTTTTTTCTTCTCTTTTTTGTGGTCGCATGCGACGCTGGTCTTAGACTTATTTTGAACCGACTACTAACGCACAGTGGTAAAGGACTTCTCACGCACAGACAACTCTCCCGTCATCAACCAAGCTATCCCGAAGGAACCGATATGGCATGGTCAGTATCGCCCGTCAACGGCAAGCTTCGGTGTCTGAAGGCGGCAAATGGCTGCACAAGATCCTGACGGGAAATAAGAGCGCGCTCTAAAATACACGCATACGCAGCCGCCGCCACAGATACAAACGCATACTAGTATACGATACTTAAGGATCCCTTTCGACGGTGGTCACCTGGAGACTTTGATTGAAACCCCCGGATCCCTAAGCGAATTTTCACTCTGAAAGTACTCATGGAGTCTCCACGAAACCCAGAAATTGAAACCGCCACCACTGCAGGCTGCGATCACCGCAACTGGCGGAAGCTCGGGGTCGTCCGCCGCGCGCGCATGGAAGTCGCGATGCTGCAAGCGGAGCGAGTACCTCGCCCTCCGCTGCACAAGGTCCTTACGGGAAATGAGGGCGCGCTCTCAAATAAGTCAAAGTGTCGGCAACCGGCAAAACTTAGACATCCAGCCGCTACCACAGATACAAACGCATACTAGTATACGATACCTGAAAGGAACCGTTTCGACGATAGGCACCTGGAGACTTTGATTAAAACCCCCGGATCCCTAGGCGAAGCTTTTCACTCTAAAAGTGCTCACGGAATCACCATGAAACCCAGAAAGCGAAACCTCCACCACCTTTCACTCCCACGCAGGCTGCGATCACGATCCAGCGCAACTGGCGGAAGCTCGGGGTCGTCCGCCGCGCGCGCATGGAAGTCGCGATGCTGCAAGCGGAGCGCGAGTACCTCGCCCTAGTACGGCGAACCGACCGCGAGGTGGAGCACGTCCAGCGGAAGATCGCCGACGCGAGCTTGGCCGGGAAGGAGCGGAAGCGGGCGCCCGCCGGCGGCGGCGCGACGCCGTCGCCGGCGCAGCTGGCGAAGCGGCTGGAGGTCCTCCTCGCCCGGAAGCGAGACCTGGACACCCTCACCCTCGACGTCATCGAAGCGAAAATCGGCCTCCGGATATCTGCCGTCCAGGACGCGTACCGGTCGTCCCTGCGGGCGTACAACGCGACGCATGCGGAGTGGAAGCGGCAGCACGACTTCATCGGGAAGCAGAACCAGTCCACGCAGCAAGTCTCCCTGCTCGTCGAGAAGTTCCGCGCGACGGTTCTCGAGGCGAAGGAAAAGCTCCACAAGCCGATGGACGACGTGCCCGCTCCGTCGGCCGCCGACGGCAGCCGGCGGGTCACGACGATGGCCAACCCTTACGCCTCCCTCGGCCCCCCTCCGGTCGCGCCGGCCATGCCGCTGCTGCTGCCCAAAAGCGAGATGCAGCTGCTCTTCAGCGAGGGCATCGCCGAGTCAGACCGCCTGCGGCGCGAAAAAGTGAACCGCCTGTACAACCCCGACACCACGCGCCCGTCCTCCCACATTCAGACGCGGTCCCGCTCCCTGCAGGAACGACGCGAGAGTGTCGCCTCGGCCCTGGCTGCTTCCGTGAGGCCAGGCTCTTGAGACATGGGGGTTGAGCCTCTCGTCGTAGGCTCTGTCGCTATCACGCTCCTGCAGAGAAAGACGCGCCTCGGGGCACTGCTTCGATTTCACAGTCTCTCCTTCCAGTACACCCACCTAGTTCGTAAGCAGACAGTTGCAAATGCGTCTCCTGAAAGAAAAACGCGGGAGCATTGCTGGCAACCTCGTCAGGCTGAGTTCTTGGGACTTGCTGCGGCGCTTGGTGCACTTCTGCTGTTGCCAGTAAGGTCCTCGCGGGCTCGATCGCGGTATCCGCAAGAAAGACGCGACTTATTCTGATTCTCGACGCATTCTTGGCTGCGCCTAGAAGATGGTGACTTTGAGCTTGCGTCGCGGTTCTCATTGTCCTTGAATGAAGAATGCGAGCAGGGATCGTCAGCTTGCTTCACTGTCTGTGCCCCCGACACACCGATCCGCGTTGCTGCCGATGGCAATGGGATAGAGCTTGGGAGAGACGTCCCTCCCCTCGTACTATCGTAAGGCTTAACGTATCCGACCAAACAACGAAAATGCGAACGATCATTTTCACGCCCATAATGAAACAATGCGAACCCAGGCCTTTTTCGGGTTCAATTGAACACAAGACATTGCGAAGCGGGCTTGTCCCGCCATCAACAAAGCTTTCTCAATTCTCCCTTGCCGCCGAATTTTCTGCGCTGCTCTTGTGCTACTGTCTGCGAAAAATCTGTAAATTTGCTGGCGACTGCCAGCTAGTCTTCTGAACACCTTCAGCCAACTTGCAAAATTGACCAAAACAAAAGGAAGGCAGCAAGCTTTCTTCTTCCTCTGAGGATTGCGGTTTTTTTTTGTCGTATAAGATCGAAGTTTCGCTACCGAACCTTAGCTTGGATTCGGAACCGTCGCCCACTTGTATTATTGCCCAGGTTTATGGAAGACAGCACATCTGTCTGTCGGCTTTTGTCATCTGTGGCTAAGCCTTGGCCTAGATGCGAGAAACCATCAGCCAAGTTATACGTCTGACCAGAACAGGCAGCGCACCCATCTCCCGTGCGAGGGGCTGTTGCGTCTGTCCCGAGTGTGCCTGATCCCGCAACATAGATTTCAGCGACGCCTTTCCAGGCGCGGTTTCCAGGCCACTCTTTCCTCCTTCGTCAGAGAGCGGACATCCACCGCTCTGTCGTGCCCAGCTTGTTCCAAATGCCGCAGTCTCGTGTGTTTAAATACAAGAGCACGAGTCATGGAGAACTGCCTTCAGCGTTGTTTCCACTTAGGATGATCCCCCTTCGATTTTTGAACCGCGTATGCTAGATAACTGTCGGGTTTAGCACCAGTCGGGCGATCGCCATCTACCGAGCGAACAACTTCCGATGCTATTGTTTTGCACCCAGCAACAACACGCACACGCCTGTGTCCTTGAGGCACTAGCAGCTTAGCTTCCGAAGTTTTGGAAAAAGGAAAAGGACACCAATCACTAGGCCAACTAGAGACTCCATTGAAGCACCGACCTTCTAAACCACCTATGACGCTGTTAGAGCGAAGTCGCCAGACGCCAGAACGACGTAGATCGTCGACCGCACGAAACCCCAAAAGTTTCCCCTGTGCAGTGTCGGTGTCGCGTGCCAAGTGTTGTAGCGTCTGCCGTAGATTACTCGTTTTACAGTGGGCATTCACCCTAAGAAATCCCCAAACAACGTCCGTCGGTAGGTAAAGCTCTGCCTAACGGAATGTGGGCTGGTTCGACGCTTAAAAGAACTTCGAGTTCCAAAGAAAGAACGTCGTCAGAAGCAACTGACTGAGCGATTCGCGCCGGAAACACATACAACGGATCTAGCCCAAAAGCCCACGCCCCTCGAAGAAACAAAGGCAACAAAAAAAAGGGAAGGGGAAAGAACCGGAGCCACCATGGGTCACATGTTCTCGTCGCACGTGCCAAGCTTTTTGACGTCGGACCACACTTTCCCCCACGGCCACCTCCACGACAGCGACATCCAGCAGTACAGAGGGTTCGAAGAGGACGGCGACCAGAAGCTGTGGGTCGAGGCGAAGTGCGCGGATACGAAGCCTTGTCAGCAAATGAAAGCAGAGTACGAATCTTGTGTCGAACGCATACAAGGGCAGGAAGGTGCGGGTTTTCCCCTTTTTTTCATCCCTTCTCAAGAGACGCCCGAAAACCGTACCCCGCGAGAGTAGGAGAAAGTAGAAAGTAGAAAGGGAAACTAGAGTTTTCGTTGACGGCAAATTTTCCTTGGTGGCAAGTTTGCAAATGATCATGATCAGAAGGTCCTACTCGGCCGGTTCAGTTTCCTCACACATTTAGGCACATTGCATGTGCCTAAAACTTTTAGTCCCCCACAGGGCAGCGGCTCATAGCCTGTCGAAAACACGGTTGACACAAATTATCAAACCGTTGCGAACACCAAGCAATTGACGTTTGGCGAACGCCTGGTAGTTGTTGTAGAAGAAGTATAAGCATCCCTAAATTCCAAAAAAATAATTCATAAAAGAAGGGAACAACGGTGCGCTTTCTACGACACAGGGCCAGGCGCTTGCATGCACCGTACCTCACCTTCTGGCGCCCCATTCGTTAATGCTGGGGCGTCCCTCTTTGTCACACATGCCGTCGCGGAAGATCGGTCTTGTGACCCGTTTTTCCTCAACGACTCCACCTTATCCAACTTCATCCCGTGGGGCGTCCCCCCGGGTTTGCGGGTTTGCGGGGGTTTGCGGGTCCGGTCGCCTTAGCATCTTTGCCAACGGCCTCGTTCCGTCTGTCGTCGATGCTTTCGAGTGTGAAAAAAAGAGCATCGCGCGCGTTTGGCGTTTGCGGGCGTTTGCCGTTGTGGCAAATCGCACCAGACGCGGGGGGTTAAGCCCTTTCACAAGGACACGTGCGGCACAACGTGTCCCTCTCACAACGGACACGGGACGGTGTCTTGACAATTTTTATTGATAGCAATTTCAAACTCGACTGTGCCCGCGGTTGGTGAACCAGAACGGGAGTACCCTGATGAGGCTGGGGTCGAGCCCATGTCTCAGCAAGAAAAGATGCGCAAGAGAAGAAAGCGCAGACGGCACCAGGGAAGCACGTCGCCGAGGACTTCATTGTGAATGAAAAACTGGAGGAGGATGTGCCTCGGTTGGTGAAGGATCTTTGGGCACAGGAGGAGCTTAGCAAACGGCGCAAGGAACTGGAGCGACCGCGACTGCTTCGAAGGAGATTAGCCTTACGCACTAACGGGCAATAGCTTCCCCGGGCAGGTACAGACAAAACGCCTCAGAAAACTCATGACAGAAAGTGTACACCAACGAAACAACCCACACCCACATAGCCCTTACTTGCTCTAAGAGAACCTATTTTACAAAGGTCACCCCGAAGATCCTCACATCCCGGAATCTTAAGCGAACGTCAACTCCAAGCAAAACCCACAGAAAAGCACTGCGCCTACCAGTATCAGAACATGTGGGGCTGCATCGACTACTGCGCGGCGGAACCGACGTTCAAGCTGCTCCAGCATGGCATCCGCCGACAAGTTAAAGAGGCGTGAGTGCACGACGGCTCAAGAGCTGGGCACCTCAAACCTGTTTCGAGCGACCGGAGGCGGCTCGGGATGCGGAGACAGAGAAGGCGCGGCTGCTACGAAAACCCGATTCCGATTTTGGTCCGCACCCTGCTGCTGGCGATGCTCGAAAAAGGAGCGTTCCAGAGTCTTTCCGCCGTTCCAAAAACCGGGGGAAGATTCGGCACATTTGCCGCTTCTCGCCGCTGAGAGATCGCCGCTGCCGGTGTTCTGCTGTTTCTCTATCGCGCAGGTTCGCCTCTTTTTCCCCACCTCGGAAAGTGAAGTACGGAGTTTTTCATTCGAGAAAACCGGAGCTTCGCAATTTGACGCGGGAAAAAACTGAAGCCAGGAACCTCAGCCGCGAGACGAGTTTTCGAGCGCTCTAGCAGACACCATCGGCCTGCCTGCCGCGTAAAAAAGTATATTCGAGGCCGTCGAAATACGAGCCGCGATGCCTCCGAGTGTTTTGCCAGGACCTGTGGCTAACGCTCCTTTCGCGGGTGCCGAAGTATGTGCACAGTTTGCGCGACAGACCGAAAGCAGGGAAGCTCGATTTAATCCCACGTATTTGACCCTCCTTTCTCGGTTCCTATTTTGTTTTTCTTTCTTGAAATTGTGTCTCTTCTCATGTACGTCGTCACTTCATTTTTGTTTCCGCCGTATATATTTCTTTTCCCTTTCTTCGTGTTCTTGTTGTTTTCCCCGGTGAATTCTTCAATGCCAGTTTCCTTTTTGACCCAGTCTTTTCATAATAATATCATGGAACGCTGCTCAAGCGCTGCACATTCAGGTCCGATAGATCCACGAGAACACTTACAAACTTGGCTAGCCGTAGTTAAAAAGGGTATAATCATACCTACTACCCGCCCCACGGCCTCAATGGTCAACCGGAGAACCTAAGACACCGAACCTTTAAACCACAATAAACGCAAGAATTCTGGGCACACCATTCCCGCAGCGCAACCAACCTGCACCGTGTGCGCAAAAAACCTGCTTGCAAGGTGTAGCATGTCAGATAGGGCAACGCCCCCCGCTCATCGCTTTTCCCTTCAGGAATCGCCCAGGAATTGCCTTGTGAGGTGATCTCACCTTGCTTTCGCATTCTGCAGCCCTTATTTCAGCCTAACCGAGCGTCCGACGACTTTTTCTGCATTTCCGGAGCGTTTTAGGACCACGTGAGTGGCAGGTTTCGCCTTTTCTGAGCGCGCATCAACCACGTAGAGGTCTTTGGAGGGGGAACCGGACTCTGTGATTTTGATTTTGCTTTTATCCTGCTTCTTGTTTCTTTTTTTTTTTTGAAAGTATGCCAATCCTGCAGGGAATAGTTGACTAGACCTCTTGAGTTTGTGCTGACCACGAATAGGGGAGTCGGGAGAACCTACAAAGCCAAAAGCAGGACCGACCCCCCCGTTCGTGAGAAAAAACGAAGAATAAGTACACCTTCTTTTTTCCATCTATCTTTGTCAAGAGCTGCAACTCAACTATTCCTTTCTTGTTTTTTATTATTCTTTTCGCGGAAAGTGTCGCTTTTTTTCTGTTTCGGGGCGTTTTAAAAGGAGAGAGAAGGGGGGTGCTTTCAAAGTCAGCGAACTCTCCCCGGCAGAGAGCCTATTTTCCCCTTTTTTCTCTTGTTCCCTCCGAAAGGCGAGTTTCTGCTCGTAGTCCGCTCCCTTTCACTTTGTTGCTCGTTAACAGTCGAAGTGGCCTCTTTGCTGCTGATCTGACGTGGGGCATGCCTCTCGGGTAAACCGGCACCCACACGTAGAACGTCGGTCACTACAGTCGTACATGGCAAGCCGTAGCAAACTAGATTAACCACTTAAGGACGGAGGGGGGCAGGGTTAATTTGGGAAAAGGGGGGCTCCGTGGCAAACCTCAGGTATCCGTTGAGAGCTCGGAGCAGGATTTCTGCCCGAAGGACGCATTTCGTAGATTTGTGTCTGATCCTTCCAATAAAGCAAACGGCGACCACTTTCGACCATTCTTTGGCCTCTCACCCGCTAACTTGACACCCGCGAGTTTACGTGCGCTCGGCTAAGGCCGGCGCGTGGCGAGACTGGAGGCAGCAGTTAAAGTTCGGGGAACAGTAAAGTTCGGGCGTAGCTAAGTTCGGGCAATGCTAAGTTCTGGTGAAGCTAGGTTCGAGTGATGCTAAGTTCGGGCGTTGCTAAGTTCTGGTGCTAAGCGCTGGTACTAAAAAAAAGTTCGGGCACGAAGCGAAGTTCGGCCAGGGTGGTAAAGTCCGGGTGAAGCTAAGGTCGGTGCTCGTACCCGGTGGGTCGGGGGGACACCCCTCCCCGGACCCCCCCCCGACCCACCGAGTACGGAAAAGGTTTGGCGCTGGTACCCGGGGGAGGACACCCCCTCCGACCACCGAGTACGGGAAAAGTTTGGCGCTGGTACCCGGGGGAGGACACCCCCTCCGACCACCGAGCACGGGTAAAGTTTGGCGCTGGTACCCGGGGGAGGACACCCCCTCCGACCACCGAGCACGGGTAAAGTTTGGCGCTGGTACCCCCCCTCCGACCACCGAGCACGGGTAAAGTTTGGCGCTGGTACCCGGGGGAGGACACCCCCTCCGACCACCGAGCACGGGTAAAGTTTGGCGCTGGTACCCGGGGGAGGACACCCCCTCCGACCACCGAGCACGGGTAAAGTTTGGCGCTGGTACCCGGGGGAGGACACCCCCTCCGACCACCGAGCACGGGTAAAGTTTGGCGCTGGTACCCGGGGGAGGACACCCCCTCCGACCACCGAGCACGGGTAAAGTTTGGCGCTGGTACCCGGGGGAGGACACCCCCTCCGACCACCGAGCACGGGTAAAGTTTGGCGCTGGTACCCGGGGGAGGACACCCCCTCCGACCACCGAGCACGGGTAAAGTTTGGCGCTGGTACCCGGGGGAGGACACCCCCTCCGACCACCGAGCACGGGTAAAGTTTGGCGCTGGTACCCGGGGGAGGACACCCCCTCCGACCACCGAGCACGGGTAAAGTTTGGCGCTGGTACCCGGGGGAGGACACCCCCTCCGACCACCGAGCACGGGTAAAGTTTGGCGCTGGTACCCGGGGGAGGACACCCCCTCCGACCACCGAGCACGGGTAAAGTTTGGCGCTGGTACCCGGGGGAGGACACCCCCTCCGACCACCGAGTACGGGTAAAGTTTGGCGCTGGTACCCGGGGGAGGACACCCCCTCCGACCACCGAGCACGGGTAAAGTTTGGCGCTGGTACCCGGGGGAGGACACCCCCTCCGACCACCGAGCACGGGTAAAGTTTGGCGCTGGTACCCGGGGGAGGACACCCCCTCCGACCACCGAGCACGGGTAAAGTTTGGCGCTGGTACCCGGGGGAGGACACCCCCTCCGACCACCGAGCACGGGTAAAGTTTGGCGCTGGTACCCGGGGGAGGACACCCCCTCCGACCCACCGAGTACGGGAAAAGTTTGGCGCTGGTACCCGGGGGAGGACACCCCCTCCGACCACCGAGCACGGGTAAAGTTTGGCGCTGGTACCCGGGGGAGGACACCCCCTCCGACCACCGAGCACGGGTAAAGTTTGGCGCTGGTACCCGGGGGAGGACACCCCCTCCGACCCACCGAGCACGGGTGAAGTTTGGCGCTCGTACCCGGGGGGCCGCCCCCCGGGGGCGGCCTTTTCCCCCCCCCCCCCCCCCCCCCCGCCTTTTGGGCAGGGGGGAAAAAAGTTACCTCCGCTAGTATCGAGTCCAAAAACAATACACTTTTTCACTGGAGAAAAAGCCGGGTTAGCTCGAATAGAGGCTATTCACATCGCATGTTCATAGGACCTCCAGTCTCGAATTAACTACCACTACAGAGGTAGTTCGTCCGGAAGTGGTTAAAAGGACCTCGGAAAACGCTGTTCATATATCTGACGATCACGTTGTAAGGTGAATGACCCCCCCATCCCTGCCCCGTTTAACCACCAACGTCTTCAACGCCTTGTGGCTCTCGTCCACTGTTGCACTCTCGCAGCCGCGTTTTTTTGGACCCTTAAACAAAATAGGTTCTTCGCAAAGAAACCCAGCGGTATCGCACACGCTCAAGGCTACGAATAAGAAAAACATGGTGAGCGACCGTGTAGCGGTATTGTCGTCTCACGTCGCGCCGCAGGCGTCGTCGAGCGCGCAGACGAATGCAAATGGGATCCAAGTGACCATCTGCGGCGGAGGCAACGCGGCCCACGTGATGGTCTGCGACTTTACTTTGAAAGGGTACACCGTGAACCTGTACGCTCCGTACGCCGATGAGGCGAAGCAGTTCAAGAAGAACATGCCCGCAGAAGGCATTCTTATCAACTATCGAGCCACCGGCAGGTCGGCACGAGCAAGGCCTCAGCGGGTCTCGAAGCACGCGGAAGACGTGATTCCTGGCAGCAAGTTCATCTTCATCCCTTTGCCGGTGTTCGCGCACGAGGGCACCCTTCTCGACATTGTTCCGCACTGCGACGAGGACGCGTGCATCGTCGCTTTGCCGGCGACGGGCGCCTTCGATTGGTGCGCGGAGAGCGTCTTCAAAAAGCTGGGCAAGCGAGTCACGGTCGCCGGCATATCGCCGCTGCCCTACGTCTGCCGGACGGCGAAGTATGCGCAGGAAGTCAACCTCCTCGGACAGAAGCACAATGTGTTGATGGCGACGCTGCCTGGACCAAAGGTCCACGAGCTGGCCCCCATCATCGATCACATGATCGGCTCCCACATCGAACGAGCCCCCACCTTCCTCCCGATCACTCTCATTCCAACCAACCCAATCATGCACACCGGACGTTGCTACGGGCTGTTCGTGGCATCCGGCTACTGGAGGGAACGTAAAGGATACCCGCGCATGGTCCTTTTCTACGAAGAGTGTGACGACGTCAGCGACCGTGTTCTCATCCAGCTCGATGATGAGAACCAGAAAATAGTTAAGGCGCTCGACGAGGTGATCCCCGGATCGACAGGCGGCAAGGTCCTCAAGCTCAACCAGTACTTGAAGTGGACTACCCCCGAAATCGAAAAATGGGACACGCCGGCGGACACGTTCCGCACCAACCCTCAGTTTAAGGGCGTCGGCTCGCCCATGCGCATGGTCGCCCCTGATTACTGGGTTCCCAACTTTGAGAGCAGGTGTGCCTCGGTTTGTCTTCTGCCGGGAAAAAATAATACCGCGTTTCAGGTGCTTGTTCGATGCTGGCGGAGTTTGTGCTCGTTGGACATTATTCTATACAGTTACTTGACACGTCTTGTGTACCGTTTGTTTCGTTTAACCTGAGGAAGCTGGAGATGCAAAGGCCGCATCGCATTGCCTGTCGAGCACGATCGAATGCCGACTGTCACCACAGATTCTTTCCGTTCTAACCTCAAACTACCACGGGTCGATCATCATCTCCTGGAGCTGCATAGAATCGGCTGTGGCTATCCCGAGAAAGCAGAACATGACCACAGGTTCTCTGCATTCTAGCGCGAAGGGATTATTGACCAAGTTTACCCCTCTAGCTAGTATACAGTGTCCGGAAGAAAGGGGAAACCGGAAGATGACCACGGTCATACCATTCTATTTCGTCGTAAAAGATCGCAGATCCTAGAACATTTCTGTATCCGACGAATACCTAACACTTGTACAAGGTTAACAACCCCGTCGCTATCCCGAAAGCACCGTAACTCCACCCCTCGCTTGCCACCCACCGTAGCCCCCCTCTTTCTGAAGCCGTGTCCTAGGCGTCACGACGACGGAGGCGGCATTCCCGAAGCCCGTTGCTGGACAGGCGAACAGCGCGCCACCTCCCCCGTCCGTAGGCGAGTGCACCGAGACCCCCGTCCAGCGGCATTGCATTTCGCACTCGCAGGACAAGCTGCTTTCTCAAGCGAGTTCGACATCCCGATCCACTTGCCATTCGACGTGCGCATTAGTGAAAGAAGCGCTCTTGTTGCCCGTCCTTGCAGTTCAAGAAGGGCTATACTATAGGGAGAGGAAGAGAAATGTGTTACAAAAGGACCTCCTTCGCAAAGATTAACGTCGCGCAACCTGCAACCCACCACAGGTACTTCACAGAGGACATTCCTTTCGGTCTCCTGACGAACAAGGGACTCGCCGAGCTTCTCGGCGTGGAAACACCGATGATGGACACCATCCTCGAGTGGTGCCAGAAGGAGATGGGCAAGAAGTGGCTGGTGAATGGCCGTGTGAACCCCTCTGAACGGCCTCAGATGACGCCGCAGGCCTTCGGCCTCACACTGACAGGCCTCAAGGAGCTGTACCGCCATCGCTAAGGCTGCTCGTCGCTTGCCTCACTGCAAACCACCGCGTTTCCTTCAGCAGCTGAATGTCGTGATTCCCATGACTGTAAGCGTTCATGCATTTTTCTCTTCCTGCGTATCTTGAGGTTGATTCTGGAGCAAGGCTTCTAACCTGTGGGCCAGGTTTGCGAAACGGGACAGTCACCAGTACACGAAACTCGAGGGTTGCAGCACATCAAAGCCCCTGCTTCGGATGACGACACCCTGACCGCTGTTCCAACCATGAACTTGAAAGAGCGTCGGATACCGCTGGCCATATCCACTCACGAATCTTCCACAGATACACTCACACACGGTGAACCCAGCCTCGGATGGCTCGCTTTCTACACCTCTCTTCCACACCGTTTTCACTCCGTCTTCTCTTCTGTGGCTGGAGTTCACGGCGCACGAACAGATTAGTACTGTGGCTGGAGTTCACGGCGCACAAACAGATTAGTACTGTGGCTGGAGTTCACAGCGCACAAACAGATTAGTACACCCCCTGGACTCGCATTGCTGTGTTGTCTGCAGCCACTCAGGTCCGCGCTGATAGTGGTCCGCCAACTGAGTCTGTGGCTTAATGGGCACGCACTTTTTTTGCACCCCCTCCCCCCTCAAACGTACGGACAATGGCGCCACCGATTGCATCTCACTGGGTTCTCCAAGCGATCGAAGCAAGCTTGTATCGCCGGCCAAACAGAAGAATCATGCACGTGCGTTGCGCCATCAGTGACTAGCACAGGGTGGCTCCAACGCACTGAACGGCCAAGTTGACCCAGGTAGAACGGTCGGATCGGCGGCGACCAGGAAGGGTTTAGACGACTTCTTCGCGTCAGTGGCAGAAACTACCAACGAACGATGCGCGCTTCCAACGCACATTCCAACGCGACCGCGCGTTGCGAACACGGGTGAGCATCCGTTGGTCGAAAGTCGTCCTCTGGGGTGATCCACCTATTTTTTAGCAGAAACTTTTACATAAGCGCCAGCTTGAAAGGAAATGCTCGACGATGCTGCCCGACAAAGAACAGAAGGGATCCCAAGTGCTGTAACTACCGAACCACGTGTTGAACGGACGTGAGGTCATGCGGGTCTACCCCTACACGACAAATCACACAAACACAACAGGTCAAAGTCCTGAGTGAGAAAACAACACACGGTGGTGTAAGCGAAGAACAAATCAGATTGTGTTTGTATTGTATTTGCCCTTACCTCTATATTTCCCCCCTTTCATTCGGAGTCGAAGCAGCTACGTCGAGTATTTCCCCATAATTTCAGATCAATACACAACTCTTCATTCCTGTTGTGTGCAACTTGTTGCAACTTTTCACACGTTACAGCTTGGGCATGTCCTCCATGTGTCCTCCATATGCGGGGTCTTTTTGCCCCTGCCCCCCTCTGTCCTTGTGTAGGGAGGGGGACAGGGGCAAAAAGAAACCCCAGAAAAAAGTCCATTTCCAACTTTTCACAACTTGTAGTCTTCTTGTTGCGTTCGTGGGGAGTCATTAGCAAGCAAATGAACAACTCGTGGTAACTTTTCGCAACTTTGCAGAGCTTTGCAAAACTCTGCAAAAGTATGGGCCGGCACTGATTGTGAAAAGCTGTGAAGACTTCTGCTAAACAGTAGGTGGGATCACCCCTCCTTGACAATTTCACACCTTTTAGTTGTTCCAAGCGAGGATTCAATATAAAAAGCGTTCCAAGCGAGGATTCAATATAAAGCAAACGTAGCCTCAGGACCCGGCGTCCTGTGCGCACCATCGCCGCTTCGTGTACTCACGAAGAAGTTGTGGCGCTGTTAAGGTACCCACAGCCAAAATGAAAGAACAAGAGTGAGAAAACAAAGAACGTCCTGAGAAGCGTTGGAGGTAAAATCTTGGGGTGAAAAAGGACTACTATGCTCAGAAAGTGCAGGAGCACAACCCCAAGAGATCTATTCACCTGTTGCTCCCACGCACACAATAACAACAAACCATGTCGAGCAACAAATGTGCAGACGAAATACTCCTTTCTTCCATATCCCCATTTGCGTTTCTTGTTTTTTTTTTTTTTTTTTGGCAGTCGGGAAGCGGGCCTGCGCTACTGACTTGGCCGCGGAGGGCTTGTTTCTCCCTTTTTTTAGTAACCGTCGAGGAGGCCGCCAGTTGCATATCGCAAACCGACAGCGAGTTGCACCGCGACGAAAAGTGTGGATAAAGGCCGAAACCGCCAATGACCAGCAACGAAGGTACCCGCCGATTCTCTTGCCTCGTGTAACCACCCATTCTTACGACACTCAGAGCACAAAGGATATCTTCCCATATTGACGAAGGTCACCCGGAGACTGTAAACCCCCGGAGTTTCAAGCGAATTCTCACTCTGAAAAACGCGCCGAGAGTGACCCTTCCGAAGTCACGTAGCGAAACCCCGGGCGGTGTCTGAGTTGAGAGCCGGGTGACGACACGCAAGAATACCCATTTGTGGTTGTATCGGTTCTACGCGTTCTGGCCGACGTCGATATATGCAGCGGCGCCTCCGAATATTTCGTTGTCTCTTCCTCACTCGCTTCCTGAGGGGGGAGCAGTGTTTAGCCGCTCCCTTGCCTCACTTGCCTGTGCCCGGTCTCCCGCACATGCGGGTTGCGGAGGTCTTTCACGCATCCCCTTTCGGCAATTGGCGCGGGGCAAGCTTCAGTGGCAGACTTGAGCGAGCAATTACACCTTGCCTAAGGACTGGCTGGCTCGTGCCGAATTGCTATTTGATCCACGTGTTGAAACTCGAACCTGTTCGTAGTTGCGAGCGAACCATCGCATTCAGTCCAACCAACGACTGGCTGCATCCGTTCGCCAAAAAGAAAATGCCGCAGTAATGTACCGCGGATACATTGTATTTGGCCAGCAATTCAGAAGCTTGCGTAGCGAGTCACCGTTTACGCATCAATTGGTCGCAACATGCCGTTCTCTTGTCCTTTTTTTGTCTTGTGTACCCGCTCCGATGATAGCAGTTCAGCTACGCGCTGAGGCTATAACTTGTAAACCCCACAGGGGCCAGGTTTTCATTTCAAGACCGAGAATAGTCAGACTTCATCCTATATGGTGAAACTACCACTTCCAGATCAGGTACGCGCGAGCACCTGTAAGATCACCGGGCACGTATTGTTGCTTGCACCACAGGCACTCTATGTTCCCCGGCAGCTAGTGTTAGAATGCGGCAGGCCTACTCGTAGGCGTACATCCGAGGCTTCTGTCTGTCAAACTGTCAATGTTGGGTGCGTGGCAGCTTCCGTCATGATGCGGCACGGGTTCCGCATAAATGCTCACGAGCCGTAGCCAAGTGCCCTGGCAGGCCCTGTCTAGCGAACACGCCCGGAGTCTGACGCCACCAACCATGCCTCCTCTCGCCCCACAGGACCTCACATCATGCAAGGTACCCGCTCGATTTGTGCTAGGCGGGCCTAACTCGTTTGCTTGACCATGTCGAGCGCAGCGTATATGCGAACTTAGTGGGTGTTGCTCCCTTACCCATCCCCGCCCCCCACCCCAAGCCTTCTCGGCAGTGTTTTTTTCCCGTTTTCCTTTGACTGTCACGCCCGTTTTCTTTCGTTTTCATTCCAATTCCTTGTTTTTCCGGCCTCCTCTTTCGTGTCTCTTGCATATGCTCGCAACCGCGAAAGAGTGCAGGGTTGATGGAGTTGTGTGCTAACACCTTCGTGCTGAGGACGTTGACGATCATGAAAATAAGAAGACCATGACGGTGAAGCGCGTTACGCCTGGCAGGGTTTTGCTCGAAAAGGTCTGAGACTGCGGGCGTGACCGTGGACGTGGTTCACGCGCGTGAAAGCGTGGGAAAAAGACACGTTTTCGTCCCCCACTCTCTGAAACTGATTGCTCAGACACGGTTGTAGGGACCACCTCCCCGTGACTCTGTGGTCCTGGCTGTGACGAGCTACGAACAGCCGCCTGACAAACCAGCCTCACACATGTCTGCAGCACTCGGGTTCCGCGCTGATGATGGTCCGCCTTCTGTGTTGAAGGACCGAAACACGGCGGACGGGACCAGTGCGGTGTTGACATATCCATTCCAAGCACGTAATCCCACCCTCTGGACGGCGCAGGGTCGACGGCCTCTGCTGTTGCCACGCAGGCCTCTCTATGGGCAATTTCGTGGCGCGCTAGCAACGGTCGCAAGCCCTTCTTCCAAACATGGAGACAGCTACAGTAGTCCTGCACGAGACTTGGGCACGTGCCTCGTGTGGGACAGGTGGGCCTGTGACCGCTTGAGAACCCTGGAGTCCGGCATGTGTGCCGTTTACGGGATACATGTCGGCTTCTCACTCATGGGGGACCAAGGCAGGCACTCTCACACCTCAAACACAGGACCAACCAACAACAGCAAAAGGGCCTTCGCCGCCGGCGCCCCTGTTGTTGCCTCCTTTTCCGTCTGTTCCTCTGTGGCCTCATTGCCGCCTTCTGTTCCACCAGAGCAAACGGAGCCAGACCGCTTGCCTTTGCGTGTTCGTGTTGCCTGGGAGATGTATAGTATGAGTATCGTGTGGGCGGAAAGCCCCGAGACATCTTTCGAGATTCGACTTTATCATGGAGCTCCCAAGTATCTGTATAAGCACCTGCTTTGTATGAGGCTGCCAGCTGCAAAAGATCAAAGGAGGTAAATGTGCTGTAGCCCACGCAACACAGCTGAATCTGGGTTCAGTGGCGGGCGTAAGTGTGCAACAAATCCCATTCGACGAAGGTCACCCGGAGACTCTAAAAATCCCGGACGCTCAAATAACTCTAAAACAGGTGCTTTTACAAAGAAAAAGGCGCGGAGCCGCCCACCGAAGATGCACCGCACCCTGAAGGCCCGCGCGTTGCTGTCGACGGGTCGCGTCGGCAGCACGCAGCCGCTCCTCGCGCTGCAGCTGCACCGGCGGCGGCGGTGGGCGTCCGCCGCGCCCGCCAGCGGAGGGGACGGCAAGGGCAAGGGCCCGGACATCAAGTGGCGCCCCGGCAAAGGGCAGCAGCAGGGCGACAAGCCCACCCCCGGCGACGGCGAGTACCTGGAGCGCTACGCGCAGAACCTCACGCAGCTCGCGAAGGACGGCAAGCTCGACCCCGTCATCGGCCGCGAGGAAATCGTGCGCCAGACGCTGCAGGTGCTGTCGCGGCGGACGAAGAACAACCCCGTTCTGATAGGGGAACCCGGGGTTGGCAAAACCGCAATCGTTGAAGGTCTGTTTTCCCCTTGGTTGTTTCTACCCCACCCAGGTACCGGCGTTGTAACGCACGCAATGCTGCTGCTGTTCAAAAGCTCGTAGTTGGATGCAGAGCTCAGGTTGCAAGGTGGCCCAGTTTGCTGGGCATCAGCGTACTGCTGGTATTCAGAAGGCTGGGATCGCATCAAGACCTGTACTCTATGAACGGTGGGAATGGTGTTGGGCGGTCCGAGGACGTTCTTAACCTCCTCATCACTTTCGAGCACAAAGCCTTACTGAACGGGCAGTCTGGCTAGGCTGTCCAGGCTGTTCAACAGGAGTGCATTACGGTCCATCTGGGATACAGCTTTGGCCTATGCTTTGCACACTGGCGGGTCTGACTTACACCGTGTGTCGCCAGTGTCAGCAGTCTTGTTTTGGGGCACAAGCCGCTGTCCGTGGATGAAATCGATCGGAATCCCGAACCTAAACGCTCAGGTCTCGCGCAGCAGATAAACAGCGGTGAAGTGCCGGATTCGGTGAAGAACAAGGTCGTCATGGGACTCGACATGGCGGCAATGGTTGCCGGTGCGAAGTACCGAGGCGAGTTCGAAGAGAGGCTGAAGGGCGTCTTGCAAGACGTCCAAAGTTCGAAAGGGAAGGTGATCTTGTTCATCGACGAGCTGCACATGATGGTCGGCGCAGGCGGTGCCGAGGGAGCCATGGACGCCGGCAACATGCTTAAGCCTGCTCTCGCGCGCGGCGAGCTGCACTGCATCGGTGCCACTACCCTCACAGAGTATCAGCAGCGAATCGAGAAGGACGGGGCTCTTGCGAGGCGGTTTCAGAAGGTATCGCGTGTTCCACTTTCCTTGGGCCCAGATGCCCAGTGTGCATGATGGGGTCACTCCCCTCCCCTTCTCACACTGCAGGCCCTCCGACTTCATTGCAGCAACCCTTACTTGTCATTACACACACGCGTGGACTTGCGAAGGAGGAGCCCACCTGAAACCAGCTCGACACGTTCGGAGGAAATCAGTTGCCCTCCTCTTCCCAAAGTGTACATTCGTCGGCCCATCCGCAGCTCAACCGTGTGCAGGTTAGTCTCGGCCGCTCCCCCCTCTCTGTGTTGGATTGTGACTCAATTGTGACAAAATATAAAAGACACACGCACAAACACACGTACTGCCACACCCGCAGATACGATACGCAGACTATTATACGACTACTTTAAAGGAACCTTCACAAAAATGGTCACCCGGAGATCTCGAAGTGAACTTACACACTAAACTGTACACCCAAACCCCCGGCAGGTGTACGTGACCGAGCCTTCCGTCGAAGAAACAATCAGCATTCTACGCGGGCTCAAGGAACGCTACGAAAAGCACCACGGGCTGCTGATTACCGACTCTGCGCTGGTTGCCGCGGCGGTGAACTCGCACAAGTATTTGTCCGACCGCAAGCTGCCGGACAAAGCGATTGACATCATCGACGAAGCGGCGGCACGCTTGAAGCTGCAGCAGGAGTCGAAGCCGGACGAGCTCGACATGTTGGAGCGGGAGATCATCCGGCTGAAAATCGAGAAGGAGGCGCTGAAGAAGGAAAACGACGAAGGGGCGCGCAAACGGCTGAACGAGCTGGAGGAGACCATCTCGCGGAAGAACGGCGAGTACGGCGTTCTGTTCAAAAAGTGGACCGAGGAGCGTGACAGGCTCGCCATCATCAAAGCGAGGCACGCCGACCTGCAAACCGCGCGTCGCGACCTTGAGGAGGCCATCCAAAACAACGACTTCGCCCGCGCCTCGGAGCTGAAGCACTCGCTCATTCCGAAGCTCGAGGAGCAAGCGATCAAGGACAGCGAGTTCAAAGAGAACCAGATCATCTCGGAGTCCGTCCGCCCGAAGGACGTCTGCCTCGTCATCTCGAAAGCGACGGGCATCCCAGTGCACCAGCTGCTCCTGGGCGAGCGTGAAAAGCTGCTGCACATGGAGAAGTACCTCAACGAGCGCATCAAAGGCCAGGCGCAAGCCCTGCGGGCAATCAGCGATGTGGTCCGTGTGTCGCGGGCGGGTTTTCATTCCCACAAGTATGACGACCTCCCCCCCCTTCTTCTTTCTAACAAAACTACGCATTTCTTTTCCTGCGCTGAGTGATATGCTTAAGTTTAGCGCGTAGATCTTCAGCAGCTGAGGTCGGTGAAAGTTTCATTCGAACGACCTGTTTTCCCAAAAAAAAAAAAAAAACAATATGCCTTTGAAGTGTAAACCTCACGAGACTAGACGATTTTTGGAAATTGTCAGTCGCTCTCATTCAGAATCCATTGACCAAACACCATCCAATGAGCCAATTCACCTACCCCCCCTGAAAGCGACTTGAGCTCGATTACACTCGATTACGCGTCGATTACACTCGATTACACTCGATTACGATCGATTCCAATCGATCAGCTTTTGGTGAATTGGGGGGGTACTGTAACAATTGATTAAACACACAGCACTCAGCCAATCCTGATTAGCCGATGCAACGTGTCTATTATTGAGCCTTCTTCTGGGGCTAAAGATGCTGATAGCACGATCATCGAATATCGAACAAAAAGAAGCATATTCGTCTGAAAAAAGGATGAGGAAGTTCGGACTGACTTGTGGAAGCAGGTTGTCGAGTGCATAGGGGCTCGGGTACCCGTTTTCCCGTATTAGCAACCTTTGCAATTTAGCGCAGCTAATACTCGAGCCTTTTGGCATTCCCTGCGGGGCAGTTCCAGGCGATAGGGCAAGCGCTTGGCAGACACCCTGTCCTCGAAGATGTCAAGTTTCTGTTTGTGGGTTCGATCTCCCTGGCGACAACAAGGCGGTTGAAAACGGAGGCTAATCTCACCTTTAGGCACTGCAATGTCACGCATGCCATTGTCAGACGCTACCGTCTGGCATTGCGCAATTCGTGCCATAGTCGTTGGGGGTATTGACAAGGGGGTTCAGTGGACACTCATCTGTTGGCTCCTCGTTACTGCCCACGTAGGTTCCGGGAGGTCTGCTTGGCTGCACGCGGCTTGTGGTGTTGCTTCGTTCTTGAACTTTTTCTTCGGCTTCATGCGGTTCATCGTCCCGGCCTGCCCCTGGTACACGACTCGTCTCGTCTCCGTAGCTCGTCTATCCTGCTTCACTTCGTGCTTCCATCGAGCCTACTTGCGCTGTCACATTCCGATGGGTAGTGCGTCTGCGGGAGGAACCTGCCGTTATTGTGGCTGACACACCCTGTCCCTGCGGCCTTCATCGCTGTCTGCTCTCGTGCGGCCACTGTGGGGCATGATTCCGCCTCGGATCCTCGGTTGTGCTCCTTAGCTGGATCGCTAGCTCGATAAGAAGAGCTGGTGTGTGGGCACAAGCGAATGTGGTTGCGGTTGCGGGCCGGCCGGCGTGACTGCGAGCAGACAGGCTGCATGCGCGTGGGCCCAATCGCGCCATTCACGCGGTACTCCAAAGGCCTAATCGGGCCGGGCCGGCACATACAGATTGCGACCGGGGCCAGCGTCGCACCTCGGTCTCGTCCCTTACAGCCGGAGCACGTGGCTCTCCCCAAGCCTCTGGGAAGGTGGCGGAGCTGGGAAGACGCGAGAGAAAACCAAAGTAGCGGCGGCCGACCTCTGTCTGCAAGCACGTCTCTGGCAGGGCAGTCGGCACCAAACGGAGCACAGTACCTCTTCCAAAGCAGTCGGCTGAAGCGGAGCACAGTCAATGGGCATTCAGAGAGTGCAAAGCATGTCTCTTGTAGGGCAGTGGGCAGCGGGCTTTGAGGGAAAGGTCAGCGCGGTAGCGATGACCAGGAGAACACATACAGATGGGTGGGGAGAGGCCCTGGGACTAAGGCGTGACTACCCCCGTCCCTGTCCCTCCCAGGGCGCCACCCCGAATCTAGCCTGGCTCCACCACGGTGAAGGCCCACACCTGCGGTTTCCGTCCCTCGTATGCTTGTGCTTGGCACTTCTTGGGCCAGACAGTGGTCAACATGGTCGCTCATGGGCCAGCCAGGGGTCCACCAGTGGTCGAACCCAAAATACTAGTGTCAATTTCGATCACACTCTACAACGCTCGACTACACTCTACTACACTCGATTACACTCTACTACACTCGATTACACTATATTACACTGTCGACGGCAGAGCTCGCCATCGACTTTGAGGTATACACCGGATTGGACCTTCCAGGCAGTGTCGTAGCAACGACGGACGGGACACCGTTGAGCATGCGTGCGAGGGTACTCGCAAGGCTTTTGAAGACCGTCGGGGACGCGCTGGAGCGGAACGGCGACGAACCGCCTCTGCCGGGAAGGAAATTGGAGAAGATAGGGTCGTTGAGAACGGTGGGAGCCCCGCCGTGCCTCACGGGGTACGAGATGAGGCCAATCTTCCGTGGTGGTACGGAGACGATGGAAGTTCTCGAGACGCAGCTGACGACGGCTCGGCACGAGTTCAACGGCGAGGCGTGGGGGATGGATCTTTTCCCGACGTACGGAGGTGGAAGGGCGGAGCGCGCGGCGAGATGGGCGGTGTTCAACGACGCTACGGAGAAGAAGAAAGGAAAGAAGACGGCAGTCGTCGGAGGGGATCCGTGGTACGTGCCGGAAGGGGTTCCCCGACACGAAAAGTGGGGTGAGCGGGTGTGCCACGAGCACCAGAAGGTGAAATGCGACGGGTGCAAGCGCCAGGGCAAGTCGGTGGCGTGGTGCTGTAAGGCCCACCACAAGGAAGACGACGGCCTTGCGGTGAAGTTCTGCGCGCAACACCGCCTGACGCAATGCGCGACGTGCAAGACGATCGCGGAGTGCTGCCGCAACGGACACCACCGGTGCCTTGATCATGGCATGCCGACGTGTGCGCACTGCAGCCGGCTCGCGGACTTGCGGAGTCGAAGGCCGAAACTGTGCTGTCGGAAGGGTCACCACCTGGCGGCCGTGGCGAGGAGTTATGAGGAGAAGAGAGGAGAAGAAGCAGCATCGAAGAAGAGGAAGGCGGAGCTGGAGGGCCCCGCGCCGGCGCCGAGACAGGCGAAGCGTGAGAACGTAGTGTTCATTCTGCGGGAAGCAGCGGAAGGCGAGCGAGAGCCCGCAACATCAACGCCGACATCAGCAACGAAGGTCGGGAAGACGGCATCAACGCCAGCGAAGAAGCGGCAATCGGACTCCGCGGCGGAGCCGGTACCGAAAAGACGCAAAGGACGCGTCGATGCGCCACGACCATCGCCCAGGCGCCGAGAAAAAGCAGAAATCGACGCGCAACCGATGAACCTCGACGAACAATCGAAGAAGAAGCGAAGCACCAAACGCGCGCCTGAGCGCGACGATCAAGACGAGCTAAAGAGGCGAAAGCATGACACTTCACGTGCGAAGAGATAACCGCGCCGTCGGCGATGCAGATTATCGCCACAGATTCTTTGCATTCTAACCCAAAATATTACACTCGATTACGCTCGATCAGGGGGTGGGTGAATTGGCTCAAATCCAATTTCATCAAACCTTGCGATTCAAATTCTTCCAGTCATGCGTCAGAGTTCGCCGCCACCCGTTGCGTCAAAATCTGAAGAACCGACGCTCTTGTGAGCTTGCACCTTCCGCATAGAACGGAGACGTGGTCGTGTCGCGAACCACCGTGTTGAAAGCTTGTAGCGTGTTACCTCGTGCCGAACTCCGAATTTCCTCCGACGACGAGCTGCAAGTTGAATTTTTAACAAAACAGACGCCCGCTCGGATGTTTCTTGTTCCTCGGGCCGACTGGAGTCGGCAAGACCGAAGTTTGCAAGCAGCTCGCCAAGTTTTTGTTCGACGACGAAAGCAACATCGTCCGCCTCGACATGAGCGAGTACAGCGAGCCGCATTCAAAGGACCGAATGATCGGGTGTGCTCTTCGACGCTTTTCGTCCGCTTTCAAAGTTAGCTATCGCATGTGCTTTCGATATCCGAGACTTTAGGTTCAGTCCTGAGGAAATCACAGCAAGGCAACAACAAGGTCACTTTGCAGATGCACGTAATTTCCTAGCTGAACAGCAACCGTGTCAGTCACTCGATTTTGTTTACAACAAAACGGCGACCTTTCGCGGGTCGGACTCGCCAGGATGCCTCCCGCAACACGCCTTACCGAACGAACGCCCTCGTGGTACGGGGCAAAAAACGAGGAGACCGGAAACCTTTGAGAGAGTTGGTCCCCGTAACTTGTCTCTCTTGCGAAAAAGGTCAGCGCAGTGGCGATGCTTTATGAGAACACATGCAGGTAGGTGCGGAGGTCGATTGCTAAGACGTGGCTACCCCCTATCTAACCTTCTGGCCCACCTGACGGGGAGGCCCACTCCTATTGACTCGTTTTGATGATGAGTCTCTCTCTTACTCTTTCTCTCGTGTTCTGTCCAGACACCATGAATCTCTATCATCAACGTAGCTCCTGAGGAAGACGTGACGAACAGTAGAAGCCACTCGATTGACTTGTTCCATTCAAAACTGTGACTCTCGGTCCGTGGTGATATTGATTTCGCACTGAGAGTGCCACAGCCGAGTGCCAGCAATAGTCAAGCCGAAAAACAATCGCACAGAGCACCTCCTGGGTACGTTGGATACGAAGAGGGCGGAGAGCTTACGGAGAAGGTTCGCCGGCGGCCGTACCAAATTGTGCTGTTCGATGAGTTCGAAAAGTGCAGTCTGACTGTGGCGAACGTCCTCTTGCAGATCCTCGACGAGGGGCACCTCACTGACGGGCACGGCCGCAAGGTCGACTTCAAGAACACAATCGTCATCCTCACAAGCAACCTCGCCGCGAACCTCATTGCCCAGCTCCCGTTCGATGAAGACGTCGAAGCAATTCGCCCGGAGGTCATGCGGGTCGTCGAGTCGCGCCTGCCGCCAGAGTTCATCAACAGGCATGTTTTTCCTCATCGACGAGTGCAGCCCAAATTGCGCCGAGCTGCAGATGTTCTGCTTCGAGCGGCATCCGGCTCTCACCTAGCCTAGGCCTAGCCTAGGCCAGGGCGGCACCTTGAAAAAAGGACTACTCTACGGCAACATAGCCCAAGTTACGGTGGCCAAGAAAGAAGTTGGCAACAACGACGTCATCAACAATGATGAGAGGCATACTAGGCATACCCCCCCCCCCCCCCCCCCCGTTGAGCCACTGCCATGGACGCTCGACCAACGAAGAGAAACCGTACATCAGCATCCGTTCACCGCAACCACCCGATGTTTCACCGAGACCTCCACCCGGGAGAACCTCGCCGCAGAAAACGTCGCCACACAAACCCGAACCCACCAGCACTACGCACCTTGCGACGAAGCCAACAAACCCACCTGGACGCAACGGCATAAGGAACATCCGCAACTCATGTGTCTTTGCCGCCAGCGTTCAGTTCCTGGCGCGAAGGACCTCCTTCCGACTGCAGCTCGCAGGCCTTTCGCACCCGAACACCAACCAGTTGAAGGTGCAGCAGCTGTTCACGGATTTCGACGCAGGCCGTGACATCCACGGAACAATGGCCACACTACGAAGCCTTGTCTTCGACACGACGACAGACGACTCCGCGCAGCGGGACGTGCACGAACTGTTGACGTGGATACGCTCTTGCGTAACGGACGACGACGACGACCAAGCGACGGTGACATACTCCCGACTGACAACGTGTACAACATGCGAAGAGTCTTCACGAGCACTGCCGGCGTCAGAACCGTTCCTGATGGTTGAACTCAAAAACAGGGAGAAGCCCTACACCGAGTCAGTAGAGGATCTGATAAAGAAAGTGAAAAACAAGAGAGCAACCAAAGTGGACGACTTCCCCTGTAGCACCTGCAACAAAAGGACCGTTGGACTCACGAAGGAGTATTACACATTTCCAAACCAAATGGATGTAGTACTGCAACGAGCACAGCTGTCGAAAAAAACACGCGAAGACATCAAAATACCAGCCCGCACCCCGATCCGACCAACCATTCTGATCGGGGAAGACTCCTACACGGTAAATGGCTTCATCATCCACACCGGAAGAGCGACGGCGGGTCATTACTATACCGTGCTAAAGGAAAATGACGAATGGGTGTGCTTCGACGACCAGCAGGTATTCGTACTCTCATGGGAGGAATGTGCCAGAAGATTCACGACGAATGGCTACATCATCTCTCTCGAGAAAGCGTAAACACTTTCATCTGGTGGAAGTAGTGCCCCGTGGCGGTTGGTTACGAGCCACAACACACTTTGAAAAACCCCTTTTTTTAAAGAAGAACGGACGAAGGAAGGAGGAAGTGGAACCATACCGTATGGTTTCAAACCACGGAGTCCTGGACTCCTTTCCCACACTTTTTCTGCGAAGCAGACGCACAAAGGGACGGTGCCACGGCATGATTCGGCAGCCGCTGCTAAACGAACGCGCCGTTCCGGTACGAAAAGCGGGTCCGGATTGTGCAGTCGAATGTGCTACCGGCGGCGCTGTCAGGATGCTCTTTCGCGCCGGTATCGAAAGTGGCGATGAAACGGCTGACGACGTCGGTGATGGGACTGATCTGGGGTGGATCCAACCCGAAGCGCGCGAGGGAGATGGTCCTAAACTTTCAGGAGAAGGGCCACCTGACGGATCCCGGTACATGCCTAGCATATAGGGTGACGACAGCGTTTTACGCGGCGTGCGAGAGGTTGCCACGACTGCTGCCTCTGATGGAGGCTCTCAAGTCCGCCCTAACTTCATGTCCCCTCTTCGAAGGTGCCGAGGCTAACGGGTCATATGTTGCACCACTCCTCAGCGTGCGAGACAGGGGCCCGGGTCCCCATACGTATCCACACTCCTCCATGCTCCTCATCGCCAGTCCGACTGGCCCCAGGGGTAGGTCCCCCTCGGCGAAGACGTGGTCCCGACTGGTGGCGAGGCGGCCGGGATTTGAGGGCATACAGAGCCGACCTGGAGCGGACGAACACCTTCTGGAGGATGCGTGAATGTCCCGCGCACACCGCGAGGCTAATACGTGTAGCGTTGGCGGGGGGTGTGAACACGGCTGAGTACACGTCGCGGATGAGGCAGGCCGGAGCTGAGCCGCAGACGCCCAGCTGCAAGCACTGTGGAAGCGGCGACACCGAGGACGAGAAACACGTATTCTGGGACTGCGGAGCGTACTCGCACATACGGCGACGAGAGGCACATGTCGAGCTGATGGCAGCCAACCGGGCCGACTGGCCCAGATGCACGCTGGAACACGGTGTGGTAGTACCCGAGAATGCCCAATTCTCGAGGCGGCTCCAGGAGATGATGGCTGAAATCCTTGCGGAACGGGCTGGGCTCGAAGCACGTGGCTGGGTGGCCAGGAACCCCACGACCCCCTGGTCGAGAGCGAATGCGATGCCTGCCGAGAAATTTGACCACCCCTTCGCGCGGATTGCCCCGGCATGGACGTGGGAGCGGAACAAGACCTGGGGACTACCGACGTTTTATGCGTTGGTAGCGTGGCTGTCGGACATGCAATGGACCGAGAACGGGCAGGCGTCAATGCTGGAGCTTGCGATCGACTTTGAACTCTTCTCGGGCCTCAGCATGCCGCTGCACGGGAATGCGCCGAAGGGGGTGAGAGAACGGGGAAACGTCCTGCGCTGCATGATGAGCGCGTTGGACAAGCTGGCGGCACAGCAAGGGCTGGGAAGCTGCATGAGAGGAGAGAGGGTGTGCCCGACGACGTCGCTGTCGTTCATGGGCATCACGGGGATATCGGGTATACGGCCCAGGCCACGCTTTCGCGAGGCACACACGGGGACGATACTTGAGGAACAAGTGAAAGGAAGCGATGTAGGGACGCAGTGCCCGACGTACCCTGACTGGACGATCGGGAGAGCGGCGAGGTGGGCCCTGCCTGCCCCACCACAACTACACCCAGACCCCGTGCATATGCCGGGTGTCGGAAAAGAGAAGGCACTCGTCACGTGCGCGACCCATCACAAAGGGAAGTGTGAGGCGTGCAGAGCACTCGTCCGAAGGGACGTTCCCACGGTAGAGATGTGCTGCCGGCACCATCACCACGCGAACGATGGGCAGCCGATCGCGGTGTGCACAGAGCACAGCACGACGAAGTGCGGCGAGTGCAAGACGGCGGCGGCGTGTTGCCGCAGCGGGCATCATGCCTGCCGCACGCATGGCAGAGCCACCTGCCAAGAGTGCAGAAGGCTCCCTACGCTGACGCAGAGGCGACCGGCGGCATGTTGCAGCCGCGGCCACCACCAGTCCAACAAGACGAACGTCCAGTCAACCCCCGGACGCAGCAAGAAGAAGAGGCCCTCCTCACCCACCCAGGTGAGTGTACAGCGGGAAACGCCAGTAGGAAAGCGAGCGGCGCGAGCGCCGCTCGCGGCAACGAAAAAGGAAACAGCGTCGACCGGACGGGCAACCAAGAGGCCGCCACCAACGCCAGGAACCAGCGAACGACCAGCGCGGAAGAAGAGGGTGCTCGGCACCCCGAAGGAAGGCCCGATCGCCGGCCGCAAGCGGAAGAAGACGAAGGCGACCACACCCGACTCAGGGGTGCATCGAAGGAAGAAGAAGGTACCGAGGGCAAGCAGCTCTCAGAAACGACCGGGGACCACGGGCACACCAATGCCCTCGAAAGTGAAAAACGGACACACGTGCCCGCCCTCGTACTCGCCGACTCAGTCTCTGGAATCGCAAGAAAGCCAAACCCCGCTAGCTCCACAAATGCTTGACCTTGACGACGCAATGGCAGGTGACGACGTCATCCGATAACCTGACTTTCAAGGCAGTGCATGCTAATCCATGTGGTTCATGTACTTAAAAGAACTCAATGCTAAACGAACATCGACGTGGGCGGCGTAGAGAAAGAAGAACTACTCTACGGCACCAGAAAGTCCAAAAAACCATGTTAAAGAAAGTAGAAGGAGAAAAAAGAAGTTGTCGACAACGAAAGAAAGAAAAGAACAGAAAATAAGACTCTGCATTCCGCGAAGAAGACTTGATGCTAGCATCAAACATATGAGAGGCAAGTAGCGCCTGAACACGAAACTAAGATTTTCCCCCCAGATCAACCATGCATGAAAGGCAGGTGCTCTGCATAAGCATTAAACTAAGATTTCCCCCCCGGGATTCCCCCCCACCGTTGAGCCACTGCCATGAGAGGATAGTGTTCTACCTCAACATTAAATAGGATTTCCACCACTCGGCGTTCCGAGCGAGCTTACACCTTTACAAAACAGGCTGGACGAAATCGTGATATTCAACCGGTTGTCGAGGGAGCATATCCACAACATTGTGGGGTTGCTGCTGGAGGACGTAGCGAAGCTGCTCGAGGAGAAAAACATGAAGCTGGACGTGACCCCGGGCGTGTACGATTATCTGAGCCACGAGGGGTGGACCCCTGTGTACGGGGCGCGGCAGTTGAAGAGGGTGCTCCACAAGGAGCTCATCTCGCAGCTCGCGAAAAAGTACCTGTCGGCCGAAATCAGGGACGGCGAGCTCGTGAAGGTCGATCTGATCAACAACAAGGTCACGGTCATCCCGAACCACCCGACGAACACGCCGAGCCAGACGCCTTTGCCGGCCAGCCCGATGAACACGCCGGACCAGCCGCCATTGCCGGCCGCTTCCGCTTAAGCAGGTGGGCGGAACGTGCGTCAGACTTCCCGCCACTGGCTTTTTTGAGTCCAAGCGTTCTTCGAATACGTGTCAAAACGAGAATCTGAACTCTTCGCTTCGCCGCGTGCCAAGTTGACACCTGTCGAACGCCGCCGGCAAGCCGGTTCGCCGGTTTCAGTTTTGCAAGGCGACGTGTGTCATCGGGTACAACCTGCCTTCGGGAGTAACTGTAACTCTCTTGTAAGGTAGCCAAATGCCTCGTCTTCTAACTACATACGCGCATGAATGGACCAATGCGATCCCTTCTGTCCCACCTATCCGGCGAAACAGCAGTCACCTGCACCATGCTTGCGGATGCACACGATGGGCTGCCTACGTCCTGGACACTCTGCGCTGGCCCGAGGATCACGCGCAGAAAAGAGAGCTACCGCGATGCACCAAGCGGCGAGTGCACAGAGCACGCGGCGGTGGCCGCCGGGTTTCCCGTCGACGGAAGGCACTTTCTCACACTGATTCCCGATCAAACAAACGATGGCTCAACCACCCCTTTTGTTCCAAGTCGTCCGGTCAAAAAGGCGGTGACCACCACCAGACTCATGTACCGGCCGACACAGCAATATGTGGTTTCTAGTTTGCCTTGGGTTGCTAATCAGCGCGCCTGTGCGGGCTTCTTGAAGTGGAGCTCAGCCAGGGTGCTTCCTTTCCTTGCCTACCTTCTTCCCCTTCCACTTCCATCAGCCTGCGACACCGAATTGTTGCTCGGCTGTTCTCAATGTCTCATGTGATACGTGATGTGCCTTTCCGCGTTCGTGTACCTGCGGTTCGTGCTCGTTTTACGAGAAAGCTCTGTGGTCGTGAAATCGCAATTCCAGAAGTAAACCACGGCTTCTGGTTGCAGAAGCAATGGATGTCCGAGCACCAATGCTCGGTGGGTTTACTGGTTATGACGCTGTCTGTGCAAGGTACTTGCTAGCACAATGGTCGGAAATTCTTGAATGCCGACCACGCGCGGTTTCATTCGTGAATCGCACACCAGCGCATGTTGGCGGAGACCACTTAATTTGCACGTTACCGTCGAGCGGCACTCGTGGGAGGGCCGATCATCGTTGCTCGCATTGTCGCTGCGGTGTCGTTGCCGGCAGCACGCGTGGGTGGTCGGGCGTGTTCCTGAAAGGAAATGAGAGCGCGCTCTAAAATAAGCCACAAGCACACGTACTGCCACAAAGAAACCTAAAGGAACCTTTACGACGGTGGTCACCCGGAGACTTTAAAACCCCGGATCTCTAAGTGAACGTCTCTCTAAAAATAGGCACCGGGGACGGGCACGGGGGGAGGGAGGGCAAGAAGCCGAGAATGTCGTCGGCATCTGTGTCGTCAGCCGACGACGATGCGTTGACGCACAAGAGGACGCGTAGCCGCGGTCGGAACATGCTGATGGCGTACTATGGCCTCAAGAGCGACCGAGAAGCCGCGCGCAACGACGATGACACCGACGTCGACTCGTCGAACTTCAACGCACAAAAATACGTGACGAAGCTGATGAAAGACGGGAAGCTGAAGGACCTCCTCGACAAGGACCGATCCATCTCCGACGACGTCCAACAGCTTGACTCCGAGCTGCAGATGCTGGTGTACGGGAACTACACGAATTTCATCAACGCGACGAAGCTCGTGTCGAACATGCGGCAGAGCGTCGTTGAGATGGAACCAGCCCTGCAGAAGTTGAAGGCCGGCATCGAGTCCGTGGTTGACACCAGCCAAGAGTCGAAGCGGGCGTTGAAAGGCAACCGGGAAGAAATCGGAAGGCTGCTGTCGGTGACGCGGACGCTGAAGAAGCTCGAGTTCATCGTCACGCTGCCGGAGAGGCTGCAGGACTGCGTCGACGACGGGAACTACACGGGCCTCGTCCGCTACTGGTCTGCCGGCCGCTCCATCTTGTCGAGGTACTCGCACGTCAAATCCTTCGCCAACGTCTCGTCGCAGTGCAGCTCGCTGATGGCCGGCCTGCACGACCGCCTCCTGCAGGTCGTCAACGCCGCGGAGCTCACCACGATGCGTGACTTCGTCGACGTCCGCGAAACGAACGCGCTTCTCGCGTCGCTCGTCGCGAACGAACCGCAAACCGTGAAGCAGGCGCTCCTCTGCGAGGTCAAAGCATCCATCACCAGCGCCAACGACCGCGTGTTCGTCCGAAAGCTGCGCGAATACCGCGCCTCCGCCGAAGCCGCGCACACCTCGCAACTCGCACGCATTCTGCGCGTCGCGTATCGCAACCCTCGACGGAACTCCCCCGCGCAATCTGATCTTCTTCAAGAGAAAGAGAAGGAAGAAGGGCGCGGGGACGCCCGGCCGTGTTCGCTCGTTTCGCCGGATTGGGACTGGGTCGAGGTGGACAAGTCGACGGCGGCGGACGCGGCGCTGCGGTCGGCGGGCCTCGTAGAGGGGCAGCTGGGCGACCTGCCGGGGCTGCTGGAGGACGCGCGAGACCGGGCGGCGGCGGCGGTAAGCGCGTGGGCCGCCTGCTGGAGCGACAGCGACCCTCCGCTGGTGGAGCCTCGGCGCGAGGCCGGGGAAGCCGTGGCGCAGCTGGTGTCGCGGGTGATCGTGCACGAGGTCCAAGCCGCGTGCGAGCGGCTCCTGCAGAAGGCGAAGGCGCTGCTGCAGCATCAGGTGGCTGCGGTCCTCTCGGCCGCCCCGCCCGGGGACCGGCCGTGCGCCCCGTCCCTCGCCGCCCACGCCGCCTCCGCAGTGGCCGAGGCTTTCGCGTACATCGCCCACGTCGCCGACGCATGCCTGCAGGTAGCACTCTCCCTCCCGCACCCACCGAGTGACCACCCTTTCGACTCCACGCCTGGACCCCACGCCACGGGCCTCGGCTTGGGCATGGGAGTCGGCGCTGCCCCAAGCACTTCCACGAGGAAAGGCTCGAGCCAATCGGGGTACTCGGCGCCGCACTCGCACTCGCCCGCCGCCGGCGGGCACCCCGCCCGGCAGGCCGGGACTCCGCAGCAAGGGTTGACGGCGTCGCTCGACGATAGAAGGAGCGCGTGGGCGAACGCGTACCACCACCGGCTGGCGCAGCCGGGGGACGCCGACCCGCAAGCGCCGGCGCCGCGGCTCGGGGACGCGGGCTCGCCGGCGGCGGCGCCGCCGCGGCCGCGCCCGAGCGGCATCGCGAGCCGGCTGCAGCCGGGCGAGACGCTGCGGGCGGCGGTCGTCAACATCCTGACCACGACCCTGGTCTCGCTCCCGCCCGCCCTCACCGAGCCCGTCCGCGTGGGCCCTGAGCACTTCCTCCGCAGCCCGGACTCGGCCGCCGCCCGCGTCCTCACCAAGCCGACCGCTCAGGCCCCGCCCCACAGCCCGCAGTTCGGCGACGGCAACAGCCCCACCTCATCGACAACCTTCACCGCGGCAGCCGCCGCGACGCGCGCGAATTCTGTGTCCCGCGATAGCGAACCGGCGGATGCGTCGGACGTGGTGGAGGAGCTTTTTTCCGACGCCCCCGACGCCGCTCTCCGCCTGCCGGACGTGCCGGGGCTCGGAGCGGAAGGCTCGCACGAGAGCTTGGCGGGGCTGGCGTTTCTGTCGTGCTTCGAAAAAGTCGCGATGCAGCCGCTGCTGCGCGCGGTGCGCGGGCTCGAGGACGCCGCCGACTTCCAGCGCGTGCCGCAGTGGCACGAGCACTGCGGCCGGGCGGCGAGCGAGCTCGCGTTTCGGTACACTGCGCGCGCCGGGTGCATCCTGTCGAAGAGGGTCAAGACGTACCTCGACACCGTCCCGAAGCCCGGCGACGCGTCCGTGACGCAGGCCGTGCCGAGGGTGTCGGAGCTGCTGCAATCGATCGTCGACGAGCTCGACGAGTTTCGCCTCGAGCTGCTGGACGGCCTCCCGCACTCGGAGCAAAGCGATAAAGCCGGCGGCGGCGGCAGCGCCTCTGGAAACAGCTCGCGGTATCGCGCGACCGCCGCGAAAGACAACCGGTCGAGCAGCAGTTTCGGGTCGTACGGATCGCATCCCGCGTACGGGCCGTCGTACTCGCAGTCGCATTCGCAGAAGCAGGCGTCTTCGCGGGGCAACTTGGTCGCGGAGGAAGTCCACCGCGTGTTCAGCGGGCGGACGGCCTTCAACGTGCGGCTGCCAGCCGGCATCCCGGTGGCGTCGTGCGTGATCCACACGCTGTGCCTGCACCTGCTGCACTCGCTGCTGCACAGCGTCCGCACGCAGACGTTCGCGTCGCCGCACGCGCTGCAGCTGAACCTCGCGTACCTCCGCCTCAGGCTTGCGGACATCGACAAGAGCCCGCGCCTCAAGTCGCTGTCCAACGACGTGCTCACGTCGGCGTGCGAGCGCTCCGTCAGCAACACGCTGCTCGACGAACAAATCGTCCAGGCGCAGGCGGAGACCGCGTTGAAGAGGCTGACGTGACGACAACGTCCCAGCACAAAGGCCCCGTGTTGCGACCCCCTTCGGCCAATCCACCATGCCCGCGTCCAAAATATAGCGACCGCTGGCTTCGTTGTGAGTATGGGGGGGATACGAATGGTTCTATTTGCAGCACACGAGGGACAATGCACTCACACAAAACAAAGCGGGCAACGAAAGACACCGTCGAAAAGGCGCCGACGACGAAAAAGCGATGGAATGCCACGACCACCGTGTTTGTTGTTGCACAGCCACGCCATGGCTTCACTTGATGTGCCGCACGCGCAGTTTGTGTCTCGGCACCGAAGAGCGGCACCAAGAGAATGACAGGTCCAGCAGCAGCTTCGGGTTGTGGCCTGGACGCCATCTTACCTAAAGTCGTACTCGCAGGCGCAGCTTTTCTCGGTGGCCAACGGCCGACGCACTGTGCAGCTTTGCCGTCTTCACGCGCTTCGCGTCAGAATTATATATTTCTGTCTCCTTCCGCAGGTTAGTAGGGTAAAACTAACTGTCTTTATGATGCAACCTCGGCTCATGGCCCTTTTCGTGGGTGAATTGTCCAGCCCGTAGTAAAAAGCAGCTCGCAGAGGTAAAGAGCCAGCAACACCACCACTCCTTGAACTGTCGGAATCGGCTCTTTCTCTCTCCGCAGTGTACGGGTAAAGCCACCGGTCTAAGGTCTAACCCCAGCTCAGTGGGTGTTATCCAGCCTTAGAAAAGGCATTCCGGGGGAAAGAGCCGGCAGTGAAGGTACCACTACAAGCAACATTCGCATGGCTTAGCTGCCGGAAGCCATCTCTGCTGCCGAGCCGTCCCGAGTACGTGCCCGCAAAGTAGAAAAGGCACTTACAACCAGGGAACCGCCATTCTCTTCACCAGTGCTCGCTTTCGTTTGTATGAACACCACACTGAACTCGCCGCTTTCGCGTTTCTTCTGTTGCGACAGAATGTTCACTATATAGTCGGCGAAAGCATTTAGCAAGAAAGTCGTTAGATCAACAACAAATTCTCAAACGTGGGATCCGAAATGATTGTATGCCGTCGTATTGGTAGTCCACTGTTGAATATAATGCCGTCGTATTGGTAGTCCACTGTTGAATATAATGCCGTCGTATTGGTAGTCCACTGTTGAATATAATGCCGTCGTATTGGTAGTCCACTGTTGAATATAATGCCGTCGTATTGGTAGTCCACTGTTGAATATAATGCCGTCGTATTGGTAGTCCACTGTTGAATATAATGCCGTCGTATTGGTAGTCCACTGTTGAATATAATGCCGTCGTATTGGTAGTCCACTGTTGAATATAATGCCGTCGTATTGGTAGTCCACTGTTGAATATAATGCCGTCGTATTGGTAGTCCACTGTTGAATATAATGCCGTCGTATTGGTAGTCCACTGTTGAATATAATGCCGTCGTATTGGTAGTCCACTGTTGAATATAATGCCGTCGTATTGGTAGTCCACTGTTGAATATAATGCCGTCGTATTGGTAGTCCACTGTTGAATATAATGCCGTCGTATTGGTAGTCCACTGTTGAATATAATGCCGTCGTATTGGTAGTCCACTGTTGAATATAATGCCGTCGTATTGGTAGTCCACTGTTGAATATAATGCCGTCGTATTGGTAGTCCACTGTTGAATATAATGCCGTCGTATTGGTAGTCCACTGTTGAATATAATGCCGTCGTATTGGTAGTCCACTGTTGAATATAATGCCGTCGTATTGGTAGTCCACTGTTGAATATAATGCCGTCGTATTGGTAGTCCACTGTTGAATATAATGCCGTCGTATTGGTAGTCCACTGTTGAATATAATGCCGTCTCAGGGTCGAGAGAAGCACCGACGAGAGAGTACTATCGCCAAAACAGTCCAGCGTACCATCGTCGAACTCAGAAAGAGTGAACCGTGGGTCTCACTTAGCAGCTCTTTTTTTCGCGCGGGAAAAGGCGGAACCTTCAGCACAGGTGTTCGAAGCGATTGCCCACCCTTAGCAACCAACAAGCAACCCGACAGGAGCTTGAAACCTCGGGGGAAGAAGGCGGAGGCATGGGGTTCTTCAACAAAAGCAAAGAGAGGCTGGCCGACGACGACTCCGATGGGGAGCGCGCGGCCGGCGACGAGGCGCGCCTCAGCAAGTCCGGGAAGACGTTCGGCTTCCTGCGGGGCAAGAAAAAGAGCGACCAGAAGCAGAACCAGTCGGAGGACGGCCACGCCTACGACGCCGACCCGGAGAAGCCGCCCGAGGTCCAACCAGAGGACAAGCAGTGCCAGCTGGCAACCGCCAGCGCCGAAGAAGACCGTCACCCCGCTGAGACCGGCGACAAGGCCGAGCAGGGGCACACGCCGAGTCCGAAGGTGAAGGGAGGCGCCCCGTGGAGCATATTCGGGTCGCCCAAGCGCTCGTCCCAAGAGCGGCAGCAAAAAGCGGGCGATTCGAGCGGGTTCGTGTGGATGTGCGAGTCCTGCGGCGGCGACAACCCGGTCGCGGCTGCGGAGTGCACCAACTGCAAGGCGGACAGCGGGAGGCAGTCCCCCAGCGACCACAGCAACGCCTGCAACCAGGAGGATCCGACGGCGCTGCCCGCCGAGAAGGACCTGGTGGAAGGCAGCCCCCTCGCCGGCGCCGACGCGGCCGGCAACTCCCCGAGCGCGAAGGTCTCGTCGCCGAGCCACTTCTTCAGCAAAGTCGGCGGCAGCTTCGGGAAGAAGGGCGCCGCGAAGCTTCTCGACGACGACGCTTCGCTGTTCCCGCCGTCCCGAAGCGCGTTCGACACGTTCGGAGCCGAGGGGTCCGAGCCACCGCAGGCGGTCCTAGGCGCGGAAGGCGGGCCGCAGGCGGGGGGTGAAGCCCCCGCCGGCACGTCGCCCAGCGCGAAGGTCTCGTCGCCGAGCCACTTCTTCAGCAAGCTCGGCGGCAGCTTCGGGAAAAAGGGCGCCGCGAAGCTTCTCGACGAGCAGCTGCCGCCCAGCGACCCGCCGACCGACGGGGACGGACAGGCCCTGCCGGGCGGCTGTCCTTCGCCGCGTGGTTCCGGGAAGAAGGGGTCGTTGCTGCTCCGGAAGACTGGCGCCAGCGAAGCCGAGGCTGAGGACGGCGGCCTCGACGACGACTGCGCGGGGGGCAAGCAGCGGGGGACGCTGGCCGGGCTGAAGCACCTGTCGCCGCGGATGTTTCCGCGCGGCCGGCCGCCGCCCCGCAACCCGCACAAAAAGTGCGACGAGGACCCCGAAGGCATCGACGACAGCTGCCTTGACGACGACGCCGACGTGCTCCCCGGCATATCGACACCGCCGCCCGACGCACCCGCCGACGCGACAGCGAGAGCGGCACCGAAACGCGGGGCGCCTTCGCCACCGTCCAACCCGGCCAAACCAGGGCCAGCCGACGACGACGAAGACGACCTCCTCCACCAACTCGCCAACAGCCTCAACGCGACAGCGGCAGATGGTTCCGGCGTGCAACCGGGGGCCGACTGTGATGGCGCGGACGGGAAGGCAGACTACGGCGGGGCGCTCGGCGAGTCGTGGTCTGCGGCGCACGCGAAAAGCACGAAGCTCTCCGCCTCCGCGAAGCTGCGGTCGTTCTTCCCGGCGGCCTCGTCGGGTTCGTCGTCGGTGATGTCTCCATCGCGGGCGAAGCAGCGGCGGCGGTCCTCGCACGAGGAGGCCGCGTCCATCGCCGCGGCCAGCGGCAACGGCTCCGACGACGAAGACGCCGCCGGGAACACGAACAACTCGTCTTTTTCGATCTCGAAGGCGGGCAGCCTGTCGGCGTCGGCGAAGCTGAAGGCCGTCTTCTTCGGCGGCTCCGGCGGAAGCAAGAACAAAGCCACGCGCCTCGAAACGCCGACGGACGAGCTCATTGACCCGGAGCACCCGCTCACAGCCGACGGCACCTTCACCCTCGCGGAGAGAGGGGGCGACGAGAGGTCGCCCGCCGACGACAGCGTCTTCGCGTCGGCGGCGCAAGGCAGCCGGTCCCTCTTTCAAACCGACGTGCAGCCCGCCGCGGCGCCCGCCGCAAAACCCGAGGAAGAGTTGTTCCCGGCGAGCAGCCGGCTCGAGGGCAAAAGCATGTCGCCCGCGTCGGGTCGGTCGTCCGGGCTGCGGAAGCCGGGGCGGCCGGCGCCGGCGCCCGGCTTGAACCCGGGCGTGATCTTCGGCGACCCTTGCTCCGGCTTATTCGCCTCGTCGCCGCCCGCCGCGTCATCGCCGGGGTACCCGATTCGCACGCCGCACAACACGCCGATGGTGCTCCGCCCGCAGCAGTCGTCGAGCGCGTCACGGGGGCGCATGGAATCGAACCTGTGGACAGCCTTCGAAGGCTACGGCTCTCCCGCTTCGCCGCACAGCGGCAGGGCCGCCGTGCAACCCGGCTCGGCGGCGTCCCCGGCGCCCGCCCTCCCCGCCTCCTGCAACGCCGCCTCGCCCTCGTTCTCGTCGCCGCAGGGTGCTTCCTCCAGTCCGCAGCCCGGGTGGACCACCTTTTAGTTCTGCTTTTGTTGTTGTTGTTGTTGTTGTTGTTGTCGTTTTTCTTTTCAGCATAAGCACCTGCTTCGTAGGAAATACTTGAGGAGGCTGCCAGTTGCGAAATCTCAAAGGAGGGAACTGTGCTGCAGCCTGCACGAAACAAAGGTAAATCTGGGTTTAGTGGCGGGCGTAAGCGTTCAACAAAGAAAGCCCACCTTGGCAGATCCTCGAGGCTTGCTCAAGAGACAGCAAGTGGCAGTGCCGTCAGCAGGTTTCTTGCCCAGAGATTTCGCGCCTTCCATTTGTTCGTACTCGCGGTTCATTGCAATGGAGATATCGGAAGGGGTGGCCACACACGGCGGTTTCCCCCATTCCTCCATCCCACTGCACCACCCGCTGCGTTGTTGCCGAGTCCGATTCACACGCCGATGGTGGTGTTCCGCTGTCACTCAGAAGAGCGCCCCGCAGCGCCTGCGGCGTAGCTTTTGTAGGGCAGCGCTTCGTACAATGCCATGGCCGATCTTGCCGCCGCAGGGTGCTTTGTCACCATCGGCTACCTTTCAGCTTCTCTTTGTTTTCACGGGGTGTGAACACGTGTAGCAACAGGGCAAATAGGCGCACCACTCGTGCGCTCGAACAATACTCGGACTTCTTAACTGGGTGAACGTGGCCGGGCGCACGCCGGCGGACCAACCGATTGACCCTAGTCGCCTCAAAAGGCAGCCGGATGACCGTCGTTGTTAAAACAGCGCCTGCGTTTCGACGAAACAAAGACAACTGACACGCATCTGCTTTGTGGAAATGCCCGATGGGGGGCCGCAACATGCGCTGCAGCCACGCGAAACGAAGGTAACGTTGATCCTCCGCCACGGGTGGGCCTCGAAGGGAGGCGCTGGCCGGTGCCAAACGGCTCTGTCTCCCGCTAAGGGGCTGCTACAGCGGTGGCTTCTGCGTCGGCTTTCAGTGGGCATGTTCAACACCGAGCCTTCCAGAAGCGCGCCATTCGTCTGAGCCCTTCCAACTTTCCAAAGCCCCGTCCCCGCAGTGTTCACAACCTTGCGGACAACCCCGCGAGATTGAAATACGAACATACACAGGTAGGCACCAGCCACACCTAGGACACAGGGCGATTATAGCCCCTTCCTTCAAGCCTTGTGACCCCCCGCCCTCTGATTTTCTTCGTTTCGAGCGTATAGATGCTTGGCTGTGCCGGCAGTAAAGAAAGGGGGACGTGCTGGTAGGAGCAAAATCGATACACGACCAAAAAGAAGAAGCACCGACCCTGTGGTCCCAGGTTTACGGTCACTTCTACCTCACGAACCAGGCTCGTAGTGGTGTCCTGTCTGCATTAGCCAAACATGCACTTCCGATTTCTCCCTTGGTCCGTGCGCGTTTTCCCCCGGTTGGCAGGCGGGCACTCTACAACGGGCTACCCCCTAGCCCGCAAGCGACCATCGTGCTGAAATCCGACGGCGAAGAAGAAACCGGTTTGCCCGAAAGTCACGTGGAGATTCTGAAACTTCGGAGCTTCTCACCGAAACAAAGCGCGTTTTCGGTTTGGCCGTTAGCTTTCACTGCTGGTCGACGTTGCGTTGTATTATAAGACGCTGGCCCACTTTCACTCTTTTTTCGTGCAGCCGGTTGTTGAAGTTTCCGCCGCTGCTCGTTCTCTTCTGCACGTCCTGAGTGCTAGGTCTGTTTTGACTGAACACGCTGTCTGCAGTGCCACTTGCACATTGTTCAATGATTCTGCAGTTGCCGCCCTCTTGATTGTTGTGCGGTTTCTTGATTCACGTGGGTGCCTTCAGAAGAAGGAAGACAGCCAAAGGTCGCCAGTGTCGATGGTCTTGTGACCAGACCGGTAGCCAACCCACGGCCTGGCTCAGACGCTTGCGGATTTTCTCGACACGGGGAACACCAGCCTCGGAAGGTGGGATGCATATCTGGGTAAAAGAGCGTGCGCTAAGTCAACCCGGCGTGACCAGAAAGAAACAAGTGGCTAGGCTTGTTCTCAAATTGTCCCACACCCCTCTTTCACTCCATCGTCTGTGGCTGAAATTCACCGTGCACCAGCACCAGCCCCCCACCGTCGTCTCTCTGCGAAAAGAGTTGTTCCGCTATCAACCCCTATTCGTGCGATGACCGAGGAGCAAAACAATTGTTTTAAAGGGGCCCCCCAAGTGCGTGGAAATGACAAAGAGAACAGTGGTGGCCTACTACCCAGACCTAGACTGCAACGACTCCGTCCCCCCATTTTTTAAGCGCCAGCTTGAAAGGAAATGCTCGACGATGCTGCCCGACAAAGAACAGAAGGGATCCCAAGTGCTATAACTACCGAACCACGTGTTGAACGGAGGTGAGATCATGCGACACGACAAATCACACAAACACAACATGTCAAAGTCCTGAGTGAGGAAACAACACATGGTGGTGTAAGCGAAGAACAATTCAGATTGTGTTTGTATTGTATTTGCCCCTTACCTCTATATTTCCTCCCTTCCATTCGGAGTCGAAGCAGCTACGTCGAGTGTTTCCTTCTTACGAAGAAAAGTTGATGCATCAAGCAACCTAGTGCCCGATGCAAGCATCAAGCAACCTAGCGGCTGTCTAAAACAACATCCCCCCGAAACCCGAGAAGGAAAACGACTACAACACAACCCGCGGGCACCGTGTAACCTTGCTAGCCCGTCCTTCTGTTCCGGAACTCTGGGCGAGTTTCAAAAGGACGTGGGGTGGGCCAGCCCCGTAGGTCAATCGAAGACTTACCAGCATCGGCTCCTCAACAAAAAGAAACGTCCTAAAAGAAAGTAAGAACGCATACCGTAAGCGGGTTTAATACGAAACGTGTAAATGTTTCTTAGCTACTTTTTTGGCCAAAGTGTTTCTTAATTAACACGTTTCGTACTAAAAACAAGGGGTCTGACGTACTTAGTGAAATTTGAAAACCCCATGATGATCCCCCATTTTGGTTCCCGACAATCTTTGGTGTATCGAGCCTTTGAGCAGGAAAAACGTACCGCGGTCAGAGTATTAGCGACAAGACATCACGATGACAGCAATTGCAGAGCGTTCTGGCACTTGTGAATGAAGACGACAGGCGTGGGCGGGATCACCAACGGCTCTGGGATGCAGTCTGTGAACTGCAGCGCCGCAAACAAGGAATGGTAACCGCAGCTCCAATCGTCTTGTTGACATCCTCGAGCGTCCGTCTCAATGAACCAAGAGTCGGTGTCGGCGGAAAAGACCGTTGCAAGGTGGCTGACTATCTTGCTTCCGCAAAAGTCAGAAAGCGAGCAAGATACAACGCATCTTCGGAGCGACCGGTCGGTTGTTACAAGCATCCAGTGCCAACCACGAGTTCCTGACACGCTAGTGTTTACGAAGGTGTTCATTAGGCGGGCACGCGTCAGTGATGACAGGGTAAGCCGGTCGTATGGAAGGGCAGCGCAAGCAAAGGCGGAGTTGTCCTTAAAGAAGGAGTAAAGCCTCTCCAGGTGATTGCCATCCAGCTTCTTCTCGTGCTCGCCAGCCCCAAGACTAGCATGAACCGCATCCACCTCCACAGCAACGCATTCATCGTTTGCCAGTTCTTCAAGCTCTTGGTCAAAATCAGCGAAGTCAGAATCGTTGATGCAATCTGCGCATTCACTCAGTACGAGACATTCATTGAAATTGCGAAGGAGTTCGGCGAGAACGTTGTCCCCGCAACCGGTGGCCTGGGGGCTGTCTTCAACGAAACCTTGGTCGGCTCCATCTCCTGTTGGATCGGAAACTTTCTCTTCCAGTAAATTTGCGTCACTCAACCCGGTCACCACGAAACTCGCCCGGATGCTCTCGGGTTTCACTTTCGACAACGCCGTCTTTAGCCACTTCAGATGTCGTCTACGCAGAGATTTTGCGCGGAGGTCGAGACGCGCCATCATCTTCAGCATCTCACCTTCCACAACAGACGTGTGTTCTTCAGCAGACACGGTGACAAGGGAAGCAAAATGAGCCCCGTCGAACAAGACAACCAGTGAGCTTTGCCGGCACCCGGACTTCAAGTGTTCAGCAGCAGAGAAGGTGCACGTTTCGTGCAAGCGCACTTTCACCCCAAATAGACGCAGCACTACTTCATTGAGAACGAGCGCGACTAATACATCAAGATGATGTTTTTCTTCAAATTCAGACGACGCGGGGGTCTTCGCAAATTCGGCTATCAATTCTACAATTGTCGCACGAGTCCTTGTGACGTTGGTGTCGCTTAATGCAGCGAGATCGGCTTCTGTGCACTTGCTGAGCAGTTGCTTAGCTGTTTCATGCGTTGGTTTATCGCTGGCCTCCTGAACGCACTTTCCGCTGGCAGCCAGCCAGATGCTTTGATAGGCGAACCACCCACAAGCGTGCGCCTCTTGCTGTCTCCACCATTCCGGAGCGAAGTGCAGGTCGCCAGCTGCCCCTGCTGCTTCGGACAACGAGACCGTCATACTGCTACGCTCCCCGAGACTGTCGTAGAGGATGACACTGTGCTTCGTCTTTGAGTGCGCGACTTCACGAAAGAGCACGGGTGTGGGGACAACGGATACACTTTGAAGACGTTGGATGTCCTCAGCAGCGTCACCGTCGTTAACACTCTCCACGTCTTTTGTAGCCTTCTTATGCTTCTTGTCTTTCTTGTATTTTTTGTTCTTCATCAGGTTCTTCGCGTTCTTTGCATTTGCTTGTTTCATCAACTTGAGCACACTGTCGCTGTACCAAGTTGAGTACTCGTCCCGCAAGCTCCGCTTCAGAACACCGTTTAGACCAACATCCAACGGCTGCAACCTTCCTGTCCAGCCAGCCGGAATGCAGACTGTTGCGATGCGATTGTGCACAAGTAGTTCCTTGATACTTTGTGTGTGCTGGGCAGAGAAACGATCGAGGATAAGGAGGCCCCACTCTGTCTCTCCTCTCCGTGTGTTCATCGCCGGCAGCAGCACGTCATTTACCCACACCTTCGTGGTTTGTTCGTTTGCCCATCTGTTAGGATTGGCGACAAAAGACCACCCGTCTGGTCTTTTTGCCTCCGGTGGAAGAACCCTGCTGGTTTTCCCGCCGTAGATCAACTGCGGGGGTAGCAGCTCCCCTGTTGCAAAGGCCGCAAACAGACCTGTGATCGACCGTTTGTCGTTCAGGTTTGTTAGGGCCACTCGCTTGCTGCCCACCGGCGCGTAGGTCTTCTTGGGTGCTGGCAGGAGTTGCAACAGTGTGTGGTCGGCGTTTACTACCCTTTCTAAGGGGATGTCGTGGAGCTTCCTTGCACTCTGTACTTCTGCAACGAATTCTGCACGAGCTTCCAGGAAGGGTCGCGTTGTGGTGGCCACTGCTGTTGTTGCAGCTCTCATGGACCAGCCCAACCGTCGCATCCATGCACGCGCCCACTCCTTGTTCAGCGTGGTGGCGTCGTGAATGCGCTCGCTTTCATCACTAGCTTTCACCATGCCTCTAGCTGTTGCTGACACGGTTTGTGCCGTCACAGCGCCACCTGATGACCTAGCAGAGCGGATGATGCTGAGCACCTTGTTTTCTTCTGTGGGTGACAGTGTGCACTTCCTCCCTCGTTTGACTTCCCGGAAATGGCTCTCGCTTTCCTCAACATGCAGCCCCATCTTCCGCTTTGCTACGCGCTCTTGTATTGCTTCTTTGTATTCGGAAAAGGCTCGAGACGCCATGGTTTGGTTGAGCTGTTTCGTATGTCCTTGGAGAGGACTGTTCCACCACTTGACAGTGTCTCGCACCCCCTTTTCTGCAACAATCTCAGCAATGCGTTCTTTCTCGTCAGCGTTCCACGTCGCTCTCGTTGTTTTCTTTATCAACAACTCCTTCGCGACTTCCTTTGCAACCGCATCACCTGCTACCTGTTGTGCTGAGCGGGCAAAGATTGTCGAATCTGCTTCGCATGGGGTGAAGGGCTGACGCGGGCGAAGAAATCGGTGCATTTTTTTGACTGGTTCAAATTTTCTGTCAATTTTCCTGCATCCTTTTTTTCGAGACTGGAGGTCCTATGAACATGCAATGTGAATAGCCTCTATTCGAGCCAACCCGGCTTTTCTTCATGAAAAAAGTGTATTGTTTTTGGAAAGAGCCGGGCAAGCTTTTTTTTTTCCTCGCAGAAGGTATGCGGGTGGCAGAGTGACCGGGCGCCGGCCTTCAGGCCGGTGAGTCCGGGTTCGAACCCCGCCCATGACATTTTTCCGGTCGAAGATTGTTTTCGAGGGTTGTTGCGTTTCGGGGTCAAATGTGCCCGAAAATTGCGTTTTTGGCGGAGTTTCTCAGTATCTCGCGGTATTTGGGTCACCCCGGGAAACGGAGTCGGGCGGCCGAGCTTGCCATCACAGGCCAAACTTGCTACGAGAACCGAACTTTGCTTCACCAGAACTCAGCTTCGTGCGAACTTTGCTTCGTCCGAACTCAGCTGCGCCCGTACCAGAATTTAGCATCGCCCGAACTTTGCTTCGCCAGAACTTAACTTCGCCCGAGCGTTGCTTCGCCCGAACTCAGCTGCGCCCGAACTTTGCTTCACCAGAACTTAGCTCCGCCCGAACTTAGGATCACTCGAACTCATTATCGTCCGAACTGAGCTTCACCAGAACTTAGCTCCGCCCGAACTTTTGCTTCGCCGGGGGGCGGCGGGGGGGGCGCCCACCCGGGTACCAGCGCCAAACTTTTCCCGCACTCGGTGGGTCGGGGGGGATCCGGGGGGGGTGTCCCCCCCCGGGTACGAGCACCGACCTTGGCTTCACCCGGACTTTACACCCTGGCCGAACTTCGCTTCGTGCCCGAACTGTTTTTTAGTACCAGCGCAGCCTGAGCGCTTAGCAACGCCCGAACTAAGCATCACTCGAACTTAGCTTCACCAGCATTGCCCGAACTTAGCTTCGCCCGAACTTTACTGTTCCCCGAACTTTAACTGCTGCCTCCAGTCTCGCCACGCGCCGGCCTTAGCCGAGCGCACGTACTTTATTGTCGAGCCAGTTTACTCGAAGTACAAACCCCTTCAAAACCCCTATGGAAGTGCAGTTTTTAATACGAAACGTGTTAATGTTTCATAGCTTCAGATCCGGGGTGTTTCTTAATTAACACGTTTCGTATTAAAACCGTTTCGTACTATACACGTTTCATATTAAACCCGCTTACGGTATTACAGACCGATACGAGCTGCATGGCAACCCCTGCTCAACAAAAAGTGCTTGCCTGCCTTGATGGCACTTGCACCTTAAAGAACTCAATGCTCAACATGCATGCGCGTGGGGGGCCCAAGGCTAAATTCAAAGCGAATTTCTTCTTGGTGTCGGTCGCAACACTTACAAACATGGCTAGCCGTAGTTAAAGTGTATAAGCATACCTACCACCCGCCTCACAGCCTCAATGGTCAACCGGAGACCCTAAAACACCGAACCTCTAAACCACATCAAACGCTAAAAGCAAAGGGGTTCCCCATGACTTTCATTCCTCACATACGGGGCTTACCCCCTCCCCCTTTTGCTGCTCTCTTCTTCGACGGAGACTGATGGCACGAATCAAACGCGCATGAAAGGCAATGTCCTGTCTAAACTATGATCTCCTCAATCAAAGCATCGAACTGGGCGCGCCGTCTACCGACGAGCACCGCACAGTGGCCGATCACTGAGCGATGCAAGTCGCTCTCGCCGTTCCGTCGAGACAAAAAAGCAGCTTGAAAGCTGAACGTTGAGGTTTGCGCGTATCGCGCGGTAGTATGAATGTGTATGAAATTCTGCGCGAGGCTTGATCACAACAGGACAAATACACAGCTTGCACTCTGAAAAAGCCCACACCGTGAGCACCTCTTCAGCCAAATACAAACTGGGACTCGTATTGCTTACAACGCCCCCCCCGAGGGATTTTATGCATTCGTGTCCGTCCGGTCGGGAATTTTGGCCAATTAGAAGCAAAAGCCCCCCCCCCCCCCTCTCCCCTTGCATGAGAGGCCCAAACATTTAGCAAAGGACCCCTCTTCCCCTGCGTGTGTGTGTGTGTGTGTGTGTGTGTGTGTGTGTGTGTGTGTGTGTGTGTGTGTGTGTGTGTGTGTGCGAGAAACCATGCTGTGTGCGAAAAAAAAAAGAGGTCAAAAGCTCGAAGAGGTAGCAAGCAGCCGGAAAACGGCAGGGAGACAGCGGCGCGGGGGCAGGTCTTGCTTCGCTTTTTTCTTTTTTCTTTTTGCTCGCACGGATACCGGCCTTCCGCCCCCGCAGTCCCAACTGTCGAAACTTGGTGTTGTTTGTGCTTTTCAGTGATGAGGAGGTTGACGGCCAGGTCGCCGCCTGCACCACAGGAGCCCTGAGTGCGGCTCGTCTGCCACCCACCAAGGCCGCAGAACACTTCGCAAAATGGCCATGAAGGTACGTACACGGTGCAGCCTCAGACGCTGGAGTGAAGAGGATGTGTCCGAGTCACACCCGAAAAGCGGGTATGCTACAACCAAAACGCGTCTAAAAAATCCGCACCCGAAAAGCGGGTGTGACACCCGCTTTTGAATTTCAGCTTCAACGCCAGCTTCTGAAACTGGGCTCCACCGTGTAGGCTTCCCCAGACTGCATCAGTGTCAGTCAGGTGGGTCAACTCTGGGGGAGATCGCCGCTCACCTGTGTCCACCGACTGCTACCCAGGTCGCAAAAGAAGAAAAAAAGGGAAACATGAAACGAGGCGTTATTCTTAATCTGTTATCCGCTTCGCTGTTCTGGTCCGCAATCACCCCTCTAGCTTACCGTTGCTCCAAAATAATGCCAACCGCTGCCAAAACCCGACTTTCTTTCTTCGTTTCCTAGGGCCCGGCGCTGCAACGGCGTGAGCACGAGCAACTACAGTTCCTTAATGCCGGTGCCCCCGCGAAGGGGGAAAGCGAAAGAGCTACGGACCAGCCAACCTCACGCGCATCTTTGTGAGGTAACCTACAGACAAGTATTGGATGAACCCGCAACACAGCAGTCATACTGTCCGTTTGCGCGCGAGTCCGCTATCAGGAGCCCAGCGGGAAAGCAACAGAATGGGCCACTTGGCTAATGCACGAGATCAAGTCTAGCTCGAAGATACGATAAAACAAAACATTCTTTTGGGAACCCCACTGATCACCACAAGCACGCACTAAGCTGATCTTCACAAGCACACAAACGGTCGAAAGACACCAATCTGTACGTCCATTCGGGATCGTCGGAAACACAAACGACGTTACGTAATTCGCGATCAGTTGCATTCAGTCTTTGCAGAGCTTACTCGCTGTTGCTCAATTTGCACCCACAAATCATGTTTTACAATTGTCAGAGCCGAGTACGCGAAGTCCCGGATTCAGCAAGTGAAAATCTTGTTTCGTGTCCCAGGCACAATCCACGCAGGATCTTTCTAAAGAGGTTGCCTTCACTTGGCAAAACAAAGGGCCGGCGTGCGGAGAAATGTTTTCGGAGCTGTGCAAGGAGTTTCGCCCCTTTCACCAAAACACGCTGAATGTCGTTTTGCACCTGCTGACGACCCCCATTGGATGGGCGTGCACATTCCGTCTCATTGCAGATGCTTGCGCTTCAGAACACGCCGCGCAGTATGGTGTTGCGCAAGCAGTTGGTCAAGTTGAAGTTGCGACGGGTCTCTCCGTACCGTACTTGTTGGCCGTTGTGTACTCGGTGATCATGTTTGCGGCTACTCCGTTTGGCATTGCTGTGCTCAACTTGTTAATCAACTTGGTGTGTGCTTACGTCGCAGTCAACCTCAGCCTCCCTTTCGGTGTCTACGGTACTGCGTGCCTTCTCGCCGTTGCGTACGGTGGGCAGGACCTGGCGCACTACGCTACGGGTGAAGCGACGTATCAGTCCAGCTACGGCGTTGCAAACGTGGCGAAGCTCGCGGTGCACACTTTTTTCCTGATCCCGCTGTGCATCGACGCGTACCTGCAGCTGCGCAGGGGGGCCATGTACTGGCTCTGCGCGCGCGACACCACCGTCATGGCGAACGTGAACGAAAGCTGCGCGGACAGTTTGAAGTGCATGCGCAAGTGGGTCATTGCGAACAACCCTAGCGCAGACACTACTACCCACTGGTGGTACCACGATCTCCGCGGCGACGCGAAGAAAGCGTTCGACACAATTGCCAACGCACCGCAGCTCAAGAAAGCATTCGCAGAAGTCTGGGACTCGAAGGCTTACAACGTCGACATCGTGCACGGCATGAACGAAGTGTACGTCGCATCACCAACCCAGATGAAGAGCAGCGATGCGGTGTTCCTCATGAACCACATTGACGGACCCTGGTTGTTCTGGCCGTTCTGCACAGTCTACAGAGTCTTGGCTGCTGTCAATGAAAACAGAATTGTAACGACAGAGCTGGTCGAGTGTCGGAGGTCGACTGTCTTGTCCACCGGTGACTTGCTCGGGTTTGACTTCAACAGGGAGCTGCACAAGATTCACTTTGACGAGACGAAGACGAACCCCGAGCCCCGCATCACGTTGAAGTTGCACTACGTCGCGTATCCGAAGATCTTGAAGCCTTTCGGCATGGGACTCGCGTTTGTGACTACCCAGTACGACATTTTGGCCCGGAACTTGTTCCTGTACACGATCAAGCCCACTACCTTCATGCAGAAACTGTCAGCACGCATCGGCGTTCTCTTCACGACGTACCTGTTCGACCGCTTCGAGCACTTCCTCGGCGTTCACAACGTCCTCCGCGCCCTCGCAATCTTTGCCGCGTGCTACTTCGTCGACCTGAAGTTGTCCGGCGCGCGCAACACGCAGTTTTTGACGTACTTTTGGTACGCCACGTCTTTCATTCACTACATGACGTACATCGCCACGTACTACTACCGCAGCGACATCAACTACGGCCGGTTCCAGAGGGATGTTATCTTCTGGAAGGCGCTGTCCATCGGGCAACTGTTCCTCTACTTTTTCACCGGGTACTCCCCGGACGCGGTCAGCATCGCAATGATTGCAGTGGGCTACACACTGGGTGGGCTTGCGGCTGGTGTTATCGGTGTAGACCGCACGTACTTCGGGTCCGAGCTGGAAATCGTCAGAGCGAACTGGATCAACGCCTTCCCGTACAACACCATCCCGCACCCGATGATCCTGGGTGCCATCGTGGCCCTGGCTGGTTTCCACTACAACGCGAGCTTCCGTGCTGATCACCCGTTTCTCATCCCCGTGCATATCGGGCTTTACCTCACGCATGCTATGCAAGAGCACTTCGACGTGCACGACAAGAACTGGAAGAACCTCGAGCGGTACGAAACCCGGCTGAAGGAGAAGACAGCTTGAGCGGGTTCTTCGATTTCGGATTGCTGACGTGCCTACGGCAGAAGAGGCCGCCAACAGCGATTACCAAAGGAGAACTGAGTTTAGAGCCGGCTGCAGGTGCTCAAACAAAACAATGACCCATCGTTGAGTTGGGCTGGTGGTCTCCCCCTCTAGCCTTAGTAGATAGAAGCACCGGGCTGTACCTCCGATTCTTCTTTTTTGATATCATGCACAAGTGGCAGAGAATAGTTGACAATGCCTTTTGAGTTTGTGCTGCTCACGATTTTGGGAGTCGGAAAACCTAACGTACCGAACGCAGGACCAATCCCCCCTTTCGTGAGGAACAGCGGTGACGCCTCCATTCTTTCCGTCTGTAAAGAGCAGCGACTCGGCTAATTTTCCGGAGCTGCGGCTTCATGTTGCTTCCCCAACGGTTTCTGCCCACCACCTTGATGTCACAGAAATCGGCGGCAGGCTGTGTGCACCACGCTGTCTTTTTTGTTGTACCACGTCTTGATAAGGGATGGTTCAGGTACAACTTCCCGCCTTGGTTTCTTGCTAGGAGTTGAGGCGTCCCTTTTCTTCATATTTTGGCTGCCTCTCAAACCGTCCGCCGTTCCACTTCCCTATCACTTTGATTTTCATCCAGCGCGTGTGGCACTTGCGTTCCTGTACCGGGTCGTCTTAATTCAAGGAGACAGGGTTTCTCGAGTTTGCGCTGAGAACGAGTGCGGCCGAAAAAAAAAAATTGAGAAGCGAAGAACCGTCGGTTCATCGAATTCTGCTTGTCGGCTGATGACATCCTAGCCGGACAAAGGCGACGGGAGTTCCTTTTTTCGTATCTCGCCAGCCTCCAGGCACCCTTCCCGCCTCCGCTCCACGAACGTGCAAATCTCTCTTGTCCAAGCACCGGTGTGCTGCACACAGCAACCCCTGTGCTCTGCGGAATTTAGCAGATGATCATCTTAAAAAGAAGACGGAGTAAGACAATCACGCGTTCTGCCGAGCAGCAGTTAGAAGTAGGGCGGGCACCCGGAGTTCTTTGAAGTCTCGTCCACTTTGTAGGGAATACCCTTAGGAAGCCGCCAGTTGCATGTCACAAAGGGCCAGCGTGGTACTCGCACTCACCATGCAGATGGATACAGTGTTGAGCTTCTATGCCATTCCCAAACGTTCCTTTTCCCCCATTGCTTCACGAACGCGCGCCGCACAGTATTCTTTTTCTTTCGACCCTTCCTTTTTTTTTGCATATTCTTCCGGAGATGGTCTCAGACGCACGCCTCTCCCTCTCTTTCACACTTTCGTTTTTCTGTTACTCGATGTTAGTAATTGAGGATCGGGAGGGACACATGCCTTCGTTCTGTTTTAAACGACCAGCCATTGGGGAGCGAGGGTGGGCGGCTCAAACCTGCACTTTTATCTATGGAAGAGTTTTCGATTGTCTTCATGTAGTGCAGCGCAATAAAACCGGTCGGGGTTCCAACACAGCATTTAATGAAGGACAGCTTCCGTAAAAGGAGTTGGGCGGGAGTATCGAGCAACCATTGTCAGAACGGCGTTTTTGAGACGAACGCCTTTCTTCGCCACGCCCACCCTCCCCTCTGGCTCGGTTGAGAAGTGTTCCACGCGCGGAAGAACGGCGATGCCCCTCCCCTCCTTTTTCCTGCTTGAACGTGCCTCGAAAAAAGAGAAAGGTGCGCTCTGGCTCCAGGCATGGGAGTCCTGTTCATGCTGATGCTCCATGATCCACTTGCTGCAACTCCAGCGACCGTCCGGCGCTGGTATATCTCCTCACTCGGAGACTGGAGTTACTCCCGGATCTGTGGCGTGCTCGGTCTGGCGTGCACTTTTTCAACTTTCTTTCTAGACCGGTTTCCGAGCGGAAAGCTCCCCGCATTCGAGTCGTTTCAGAAGAGAGCAACTGTGTGCGGGCTACAACCGCGACGCACGACAACAGTTGATCAAATTTTTACTGCTTTCTATTTTGATTTGTTGTAGATCTGAAGCTGGTTGGAACAGAGTAGTTTTCTTGAGGTATCTTGGCCGCATGGAAGAGAATAATACACGACCGGCTTCACGTCCCACAGACCCAGTCGTCTCTTTTTTTGAAGAAAGTGGAACGCAAACCCATCGGACAGGGTCGGCTATCCTGAAAAGCTACACTTTCTTCGTCGGGTGTTTCATGGACGGGCATAGAGAAAAAACGCTCGCAAAAAAGCAAACCCGGGGGGCGTGAAGGCACGGCCACGCTTTTGCCCCCTGCCTTTTTTTCCCCGGTCCTGCGACCCTGCGTTTCCGTACCCACGTGGGTGTGCTTTACTGCTCCCGTGTTCTTTGACGCCGGAAGACGGGACGTACCTGATGCCGACCCTCCGTTTATGCATCGGCCAAACCGGCGCAATTGGAATACGCGTTCAGGTCCAAGCCGTGAACTGGGTAGGCGCCATCGCCGCCGATGCTTTCATTGGACGACCTGGTGCTCGATCACGAGCCTTTGCAGGCCAAGCCTGCACATTTTGCCAGTCACAGCACAACTGGCCTCGACGAGGTCCGCACCCCAGACTCGACTCGACTCAGGGTATGCCTTAGCTTGGGCCCACGAAGAAGGGCAATCTGGAATACCCAGTTCCAGAAAGCTGTCAGCACATGCATGTTGGAGGTGCGAGGAGCAGCGGTCTGAGGCTTGCTGGCTTTACTTGCGCCTCAACTTTGCGACGTCTTGAGGTGCTGGTCTACTGGTAGCGAAAGTTGTGAACCCTAGGCGAACAGAGATCGGGTAACCAACGACATTGGTGTGATTCATGACAAATGTGTGGGCGGATGGGTAGGCAGGTGGGTAGGGAAGGTTGTTCTGATTTTTTTAGTATTAAGTTACTAGCAATCTTGCGGTTGCCCTTCAGCGTATCGTCAGGCTAAAAAGACGTAGGCAGCGTGTTTTGGTGGTTCAGAACTCCTTGCCTGAAAATGACACACGGGTAAGTACAAGGGTGGGAAAACGATTAACCGGCACGCACAAACGAAACGAAGCGCCTTTTTGGCACTACCGGCACGTGAGTACGACCGACGGATCGCTAGATGCGGCAGGGAAATGAAGCGCCATTGAGGGTAGACTAAGCATCCGCGCTGTTGCATCGAGTTTTGAGTGCGTACGCCCGGGGCGCATCACGCTTCGGAGCCCACTTATCCGGTCTTTCAGTCTAAAAAACGATGAATAGGGAATGCATAGGAACATTAGTCCCTGGGCTGGCTTCGCGCAGTGTCTATAAAATGTTTATGAACCGACATTGCACGACCAGCGTCTCTGCTACAAAGGTCACGAGAGGAAGTGCAACAAGAATGGTGATTGGGTCCACCGGTGTCGTCTCCGGCGCTTGCTCTACAATCTAACGATCGCCACCAACCACCACAGCTTCCCATTTCTTCCTTGGACACAACCGACAACACAAAAGATACAACAACAAAGTAACAAGAGAAGCAGCGGACGATGTCAACGGACAAGAACAACCACACCGACAAGGCCATCGGCCTTTGCATGAACCTGTCATGGATCTACAACCAGTCGTGGGAGGACCCGAAGGTCGATGTCAAGCACTACCGGCTGGACAAGGGCAGCCGTATTTGTATGCTTACCACAGGTGGTGACAACGTACTTGATTACCTCATCGAAGACCCCGAGTACATCGATACGTTCGACATGAACGAGCACCAAAACTACCTCCTCGACATGAAGCTCGCCTGCGTCAAAGCGCTCGAGTACGAGGATGCGTTTGCGATTCTGGCTAGGCAGGACTACGAGACGTTCACGCGTCTGTACCCGACGATTCGCAAGCAATTAGGCGAGATGTCGCGTATTTGGTGGGATGGCAACCAGCACAGGATGAAGAACTGGCACTTGTCCGGCAGCTGCAAGTTGTGCGCCAACGGGGCGATCGGCATTCTGAAGACGCTCGGATGCTGGGGCATGATCGAGGAGATCCAGGGTATGGAGAACCCCACCCTTGACAACCAGCGCGCCATCTACGCCAAGTACCGGTCGAAGGTTCAGTTCGCAGCGCGGATGTTCCAGAAGGCGATCAACTACTTCATCAGCGCAGCGGGCGTGCCCGAGAGGCAGTACTGCATGTACGACGAGCGTGACTCCTTCATCCCCGACCTCCTCGACTACCTCCTGCAGAACACTCTGCTTCTTGCCGACAACTACTTCTACAGTTCGTACGTCGTCGACGGCTGGACAGAGCAGAGCTGCCCTCGCTACCTCAAGAAGGAGAACTTTGCCGCTGTCAAGGCACGCGCTGACCGTGTCAGAATCATCACAGCCATGCTGACTGATGGTGTGCAGCTCCCCGAGGCCCGCCGTAACTACACGCGTTTCGTCCTTCTCGATCACCAAGACTGGCTTACGGAAGAACAGATCGCAAAGTCGTGGAACGTGCTCTCGCAGGTGGGTGCACCTGGCGCCTTAGTCGGATACAGGAGTTACGGCGTGCTCCCCTTCGGTTGTTTGTCCAACCTCAAATTCTTGGTGAAGGGCCAGATTGGCCGATCCACGCCTAACGAGTACAGCGACCGCGTTGGCATGTACAATGGTATCTTCTGCGCAGAGCTGCCGGCACCAGGCGAGGGGCCGATCATGCTGACAGACCCGCAGTGGAAGGAGCAGACGTTGTTTGGCAGCCTCAAGACCTTCGGCGACATGATGCTTGCCCCGCTTTACACGACGTTCTCCCGTGACCACTCTTCATTCCTGGAGTCATTCTACGAGTCGCAGGCGGAGAGCTACGACGCGTACAGGGCCAACATGCTGCACGGTAAGCGTGCCCTCATGTGGGCTGTCCCGTGGAGCAGCAAGCCGAAGAGCCTCCTCCTCTTTGGTGGCGGTACCGGCGACCTTCTGGAGTACATCGCCAACATTGTCGACTCCTTCGACGAGATTGTTGTGCTCGACCTGTGCGCTGCTCTCCTTAACCAGGCTAAGAAGCGAGCAGCCCGCTACGGTTGGAGCAACGTGAAGGTGGTGCAGGGCGATGCCACGCAGTACGTACCGCCAAAGGGTGGGTTTGACGTGGTGCTGTCGACGTACGTGTTCACAATGATCCCCGACTGGCGCCTTGCTATTGACAAAGCTTGGGAGTGTGTAGCCCCAGGTGGATACCTTGGCGCCAGCGACTTCACGACTAATCCGAAGGAGCAATGGGGTGTCAGCCAGTGGATGTGGAAGACTACGTTCTCATTCGACCATGTCAACCTCAACCCTGAGCACTACAAACGGATCCGTTCCTTCGGCACCCCGTGCGGTTTCCGCATTGAGTCCGGCAGCTTCCCATTCGTTCCCTTGCTCAAGTGCCCGTACTACTACGCCGTGCAACAAAAGGTTGGCAAGAAGGAAGACTAAGCACGCGCTGCCAGACCTCAGCCGAATCTGTAAAAAAGAAGATTTTCACCCCCGCTCCACCCTCCTCTACCATTTTCCACCAACAACGTTCGTTTCTCTTTGGTTGCGTTGATCGCATTGAAAGATCAACGACGGCTTGCAGAGTTAAAACGGGAATCAAACACCTTGCCTCGCTGTAACCGGCAATTTGAAAACATGCGGAGCGTCAGGACGTCTAGAAATCTACAAATAACGCGCCCAAGTTTCTCACCCGTTTTCACATCTCTTCCCCCTTTGTTTCTCGTTTGGCGCAGGCACGCCGACTTTCGACGGATCATGGGAACTCTGGAGGAAAGAAGAAGCTAGAAACGTACTAGATAGTATTCACGTCATTCCTTCAGTTTTTTCAGGTACGGCATTGGAAAGTCAAGCAACAACAACAACGACAATAACGGTGACGACAACATATGGAACCACGGAAACTGAACCCACCATGACACCGCTCTTCTTGCGGAGGTTGTCCCTTCGATAAAAATAGAAGGAAAAAAAAAAAAAAGAAACGAACAAAACGGTGTTATAACGAAAACGAACTGACCGAAACAACGACAGCCCGGCGCTGCGGGGGGACTGCTTCCCTGCCCGACGATGTTGTGCGCGGTTTGTTGTGATGCAGTTTTGTTTTTGAGTCAGTCCACCGCTTTGCCTTCCCTCTTTTTTTTTGCCTCCTCCCCCATTTCTATTTGTTTTTGCTGAAGATGAAGGCGGGCTTCAGTTCTCAATTTTCCCACGCTTGAGTAATTGTGCCTATTGCCTGGAGCTGTCTTTTCAGGGTCTACCAGGAGGGGATGAACCGGCTTATTCTAGCAGCTCGATTCGCCACCGGACCTGTGTTTTTTTTTATCAGACCTCTCGTCTTCCAGCGCAAGGAGACCCGCTGCACCCGACAACAAGAATAAAACAAACTGAAAAAAATTAATAAGAAGAAGAAAGGGTTCTCTGTCGTTCTCCCGTTGTTCCTCCATCGGCTCCGTCGGATAGTTCAACGTTTTTTTTCCTGAGGCTGCTTTCGTTCCTTTCTCTCTTTTAACTCGGTAGGTAAAAGCGTATCATTCTTCTCGACCCCTCGCCTTGTGTCATCCCGTGGTTGGAGAGCAGTGTCAGGCTGGCAGCTGGTTGTGGCACATTTCCCCGTTTCCCGTTTGGGGCAGCATCTCAGCGGCAATAGCACATTGGTCAGCAGCAGCAAGAAGTCCCTTGGTCAAGACGCAACGCGGAGGAAAAGTAAGAAGTCGTGCTAGGCGAGGAATGGGCTCTGGTCTTTCCTTCGCCAAGGTTTCACATCTCGTGATCAGACGACCAGCCAGGAGGCGCGAGTCTGGAGGAGGGTTCATTCACCTTTTTCGTCCTGTAGAAGAAGATGGCTTCCTATCAGAGATTTAAGACGTTCGTCACGCAATTCTTTTTTGGCACCACATGCCTTTTTTTTTGATTTTCCCCCTTCACCAATTCTTCTTTTGGTTGCCCCTATCTTGACGAACTAATTAAGAAAGGAATGCAAAGAGAGCACAAAAGGACGAAAGCAGGTCGCGCATACGAATGCATTACCGGGGAAAAAACGGCTCCGGCGAAGCCTTGGAATCAAGTGGAGAAGGTCTGATAGAGTCCGTGGCGGAGCCACGATTCGCAGTAAAGGAGATGGGGAGGAATTGCTGCGCGCACTACTCTTTGTTGAATGGACATACTCGATGAAGACGACTACCATCGCGAGGGACGATAAACGCGCTGCACCCTCACGAATCACAGGGCCGAATGTAGTCTGTAGAGGGCGTGCGTCACACGGAAAACTCGTATTTTTATACGATCATGGGAACCTGAAAGTAAGCACTTTCCGACTCATATGCATCAATCCGCAAACCAGGGGTTTTATCCCTCGAAGCACTCTGCCTCCTTGCCATCGCAGGTAGCTCTTCAGAGTATTGTTCCTTCTCATTTCCCATGGCCGTCGTTTGCTTCGGAGCTCTTTTGTCGGGAGACGGCTTTGCTCAAAAACATGCTCGCATCGTACTATTCTTGCAAATCAGCTCCCACGAGGCGAACTGCGGGTTGCTGAACGATCAACGGAGCGAATAGAAAGAAAATAAGAAGGTCAGATAAATAAAGAACTAAAGCACGCGGAACAACGACGATCAACGGTGACTGGCACGATATGCACGACGTGCGCAGTACTGACTTTGTGTGTGTGTGTGTGTGTGTGTGTGTGTGTGTGTGTGTGTGTGTGTGTGTGTGTGTGTGTGTGTGTGTGTGTGTGTGTGTGTGTGTGTGTGTGTGTGTGTGTGTGTGTGTGTGTGTGTGTGTGTGTGTGTGTGTGTGTGTGTGTGTGTGTGTGTGTGTGTGTGTGTGTGTGTGTGTGTGTGTGTGTGTGTGTGTGTGTGTGTGTGTGTGTGTGTGTGTGTGTGTGTGTGTGTGTGTGTGTGTGTGTGACGAGGACCCAATGAGAGAGAGCAAACAGTTCCAATCTCGAAACGAACTGGGGAGCTGGGGAAACCCTACAGAAGCCCCCTTTGTTGCGAAAGAAGAACGGTTCGCGGAATATACGTCCTGATGCGCCGGTGAGGTGTCTGCGGGCTCCACTAGCGAAGTAGGGGTCTCTTTGTTCCTCCCTCACTTCCTCTCTCTCTTTGTTCTCCCTTCACTCTTCCTCTATAGAGAAGGGATGTCCGACGAACGGCTGAACACGGTCTTTATTTCGACCAAGGCCGTTGCATTCAGCATGTCCGGCGCCCACCTCCGTCCAGGTCTGTCGTGGCCAGTCCTGGCCTCCAGTGCCTGTGGACAGGCCACAGCAGTTTGGACAAGTGCGACGCTTCGTACGACTACGTCCTATTGAGAAAACCTAGGCATCCCCCACCACCGGTACACGGAGATTACTGAGGAGATTCCGTCTTCCAGGTTCATTTGACACGGTGTCCCCGGTTTCAAGACCAGGTAATACAAAAGAAAGTGGCCGCGCTCTGCCGAACACAGGTTGATTCCCTTCCCATAGGTGCTGATCATCCCCCCTCTTCACCGTGTAGCCGTCTCCCCCTCGAATAGCGTTCTTTTTTATTTTATTTTTCGGCTTTCTCTCATTTACCCCCCGCAATTCTCCCGCGAAATTCGTCACGTCGTTAGCAACCCGCCGTAGATGCCACCTGAATGGAGTGGCACACCACTTCTATCAGCGTTTTTCGTGCAATCGAGACAGCTAGACGAGATGAATTGGCACCACGTTCATTCGCGCGAGTTGTGCACCAACCGTCGCAGTGACGCTTTGCAAAACTAACGTGGGAAACGGGCAAAAAGATCCAGCCAGACGGTAACGTGAAGATAGTAAATAGAGGTACAAGGAAAGGTACCCCTGTGGCTATTGAGCCACCGCACGAGTCGAAAAAAAAAACAACAACGCAGTTGGTGCTGAAAGCGACCCAAGTGCTCCCCGAAGAGGCACGACCCCAATGGTATGCTCCAGCAGTCAACTGTGATGCAAGCCAACCCCCTTTCGGGAGCAGGTACAAGGAGGGGCTGACGCACCACACGTGGAACGAGGAGAGAAAACATAGCTGCGTTTCAAGGCATCCGTTATGCCTCCAGAGGTTTCCTTTTGAAGACCCCCTCCTCCTTCTGCAGTACCTATTTCGCAGGAAAATCTTTGGGACCCCACCTTACCCCTTGCACTTCCTTCTGTTACTTCTTCTTTTGTCATGCTGCGTTGCGCTGACCTTCCCACGTTTCTCTTTCTCCTTCGTTTTTTTTGCCTCTGCTTTTAAATTTCTTTCCACACGCAATTCCTCTCTGATCGTTCCTTCCCTTTTTTTTTTCTGCTCTTCTCTCTTGGTTCCTTTATCCAAACTCCTTTTGCACCCCATTCTTCCACGCCTCCGCTGCAGTGCTTGCCTTTTCCACATTCGCTCGGCAAGTTCAAAATCAGCTGCGGGCAATGAAGATCCACGACCTGCAGCAGTTGCATTCTGCGACAGACGAATTGACAAGACGCGGGGCGCCACCTCCCAAGCGCTTGTATGCCACGCTACTGAGCGCTGTAGCATCAGTCTCTCTCTCTCTTTCTCTCTCGAGAAAGGTCAGCGCGGTAGCGGTGACCATGAGAACACATATAGGTGGGTGGGGAGAGGCCCTGGGACTGCTAAGGCGTGACAACCCCCTGTCCCTCCCAGGGAGCCACCCCGGATCTAGACTGTCCCACCTGACGGTGGCCCACCTGACGGTGGAGGCCCGCACCCTTTGACTTGTTTTATGTGTTCTCTCTCTCTCACACAGTCTGAACTTCTTCCTGCGGGCAAACTTGCCGCCCGCATCGTACTTGCAGGACCAAGCTTTACCACTCGTCTCCACTACTTGTGCCGAAGAAGACGCAGAACCCGATACTCGATGCCGTGATAGGGCCACCCAGACAACAGAGTTTTTCGGGACGAGAATTGCTGGTTGCACTGTCGGTGTTACGCGCTTTCTTTTTCGCTGTTCTGAGAATTCTCTCAATGTTATGAACACGCAAGGCCTGGGGGCAGTGGGGAAGGGGGCGACGGAGGTCGGCTCTACGAGAAGATGACAGCAAAAATGAAAGGCAAACCGAAGATCCCGCTCCAAGTTTCCGGCGGTACGGGGGACTCGACCGTGAAGCCCGTGACCGACGGAGCCGAAACGGACTTCGAACGGCTGAACACGGGCCTGCGGCACAACGCGGACGCCACAAGGAAGATTTCGTCGTATGTTTGCCTGGACAAGTACGGGCGAACGGTACCGCCGGCGGACAAAAGCGCTGTACTCGGCCGCGGGTCCTACGGATCCGTCTTCCGAATGAGAGAGAAGGAAACGGGGAGTCTGGTGGCCGTGAAAGTTCTGCGGAAGGACAAGTTCTTCATGACTGAGGAGCTGAAGAACCAGACGCCGCCCGAAAACCTCGACAACCTGCGCAAGAAAATCGCCAAGTCGCGGTCTCGGCTGCTCATCGAAATCGCCGTTCTGAAGCAGCTCTCCGCCGAGAGGCATGAAAACCTGCTCCTCTTCAGGACCATGATGCACGACACCGACAACATCTACATCGTCATGGACATCGCGGTGGGCTACACGCTATACGACCACCTCGCGAAGTGTTGGAGAAACACGACACCTATACTTCCAATAAAGGACACCGTTCTTATAGCTGCGCAACTCCTGCATACCCTGGAATACCTGCATGCCCAGGGCGTCATTCACAGGGATATCAAGCTGGAGAACATCATGGTGGACCCCATGAACTTGTCCATCAAGCTGATTGATTTCGGACATGCAAAGTGCACGTCGCAGGTCCGCGTGCCTGGGGTTAGTCCTTCACCGATGATGAAACCACCCCAAGTAGGCGGGCCCGTGTCGAGCTCACCAAGCATCTCGTTCACTCCTCACTTCGGAACCGCCTTGTATCTCCCAAAAGAGGCACTCTCCGGCATGGTCTCGCAAGAGGAGTGGTTCGCGTCGAAGCCGCAAGCGACGAAACTCGACGTTTACGCAGCGGGGATGATCATCTTCATCCTGCTCTGCGGGCCCCCCCAGGAGATGTCGAAAGTGATGCAAGATAAGGAATTGGAAGACAAGCACCAGCAGCTCATGCAGACACTCGAATCCGACTACCTCAACCGCGAGTTGGACACGAAAGGCCCCCAGTGCTGCCCCGTCCTGCTGCACCTCGTCAAGAAGATGCTGGCCCTCAACCCCGAGGCCCGCCCGACCACGACCGAGTGCATTGAGGAGCTCAACAAAATCTACCCTTACGTCGATAACAAAGCGATCCTCGCCACGTCGTCCATTGCCCTCGCCGCCGCCGTCGTCAACTGCGTCCTCAGCGACGGCCGAGCGCCGCTCCTCCCCGCCCAGATCTACTGCCCACCCAACCCGCCGCTGCAGCCGATTTCGCATCAGTACGGGTACGCGGACACGCAGATGGGCTCCACTTTTCCCGTCATTTCCGCCACCTGGATTGCGTCGATGCGGAAGCAGGACGAAAGGGGCGGCTGATTCTGACCGCGCCCCCCTCGGTCTGCATCGGGAAACAGCTGACGCTCGATGGCGCGGGCGCAAGCCGAATTTCGGCCCACCCGTCAATCAAGCTGTTCGACGTCGGACACGCAACGTCACACCGCAAGCAGAACAGAACAGACGGCTGCTCGGTTGCGCGGGCGCTGGCGTGTTTCTTTGTGACAGCAGAGCTGCGCGCGCCCCCTCTTCCTCTGGCCCGAAGTTAGCCCGCCCAGCCGCTGCACGTCCACTGCTCGCACTACAGGAACACGTCCGCCACCCGGGTTTTGCGTCGTTTTTTTTTTTTGCAAAGCAAAAAGGAAGCAAATCGCATATCGTGGGCAGCGATGACGACCAGCTGCTCGTTGTGGACGGTCAAATCCGGCGACTTAAGCCGCGTTGGACACGCTAGGCACCCAGTACTCAAGGTTATCCCCGAACCCAGCTTGTGGCCAGGACACTTTGCAATAAGACAATACATACGAATACTAAGCATTTATTCGGCAAGATAATTTCCGTTTATTTTGTCGAGGTGTCGGTTTTAGTCCCGAGGGGGGGTTTGCAACCCCGAGCCACGAGCGGAGCGAGTGGCGAGGGGTTGCAAACCCCCCCGAGGGCCTCCCGAGGGACTAAAACCGACACCGAGGCAAAATTGGCGGAAATTATTGCCGAATAAATGATTTTATTGGGAAAAATAAATTCCCGAGGATGGAAAGAAAACCATACTGCTTTGCAGTTATGTTGGTGTCTAGCAGAACGTTGCGTAGCAAATGTGCACGGCAGAACGTTGTGTAAGACGTTGAGCATATTGCATTGCAGTTACGTTGGTGTTTAGCAGAACGTTGCGTAGCAAATGTGCGCGGCAGAACGTTGTGTGCCTGAGACATTGCGTAGCAGAACGTTGTGTAGGAGTGGAGTGCTTGCATGAAGGACTGCACAGGTGCTGTCGACTTTGTCCAGGTACAGGACAAAGTCAGTTTTTGACGGCTTCCTCGTTTTGATTTTGGCAAACGTTGCGAACGCTTCCCACTCCGCAGGTGCACTTTTTGCAGGCACCTTGGCGTTCTTCAGAATGTCATCTGCCTCGCGCTGGCGCTTCGACGGCATCGGGATTTTGATTTCTTCCTCTGTCCTTGGGCTGTTTTCACAGTTGGCAGGATCAGAAAGGATGAATTAGACTCAAAACGAGCTCAAAACACGCGATTTCACTCACCACAGGGAGAAAAAAAATTTTGCGAGGGGTCTCCCCTACAGATTTCTGCCTACGACCTTATTTTGCGCCGCCAGCTATTTTCAGTCGGAAAAATAAACGAATTTATTTCGCCGCCAGCTATTTTCAGTCGGAAAAATAAACGAATTTATTTCCCTAGGGACAATAAATTTCATTTATTTGTTTCGACTGAAAATAGCTGGCGGCGCAAAATAAATTCCGAGATCGGAAAAAAATAAATTCGTTTATTTGTCCGGCCTGTGTAAACACAACGGAATCCTGTCAAAAAATAAACGAAATTTATCGTCACGCTCCGCAAGCCATTTCCACCAGAGGGAATTTATTTTCCCAATAAAATGCAAAATTACTGGTTGAATAATTTGGCGTACCAATCGAACCTCCCTGCTCTCATGTCAACCGAACCTGAAACCACTGGCTCTTGCAACACGAAGCCAGTCCAGGACGACAAGACTGAACTCCTGTCTTCAGTCAGAAAGCCCTTGAGCTGAGAGAGCAATCCCCGGCAAGTTTGCCACCCAGCTAGAAAATATGCTGAACCCTCACACAGCTGCCAATCGAGCACTCACGTCCAACGAAACCCTTGCGTTCAACGTGCTACGAAAGAGGCCGGCCTCTTTGTGGACCTCGACCCCTCATCACTACACCAACCCAAACATCCTAATAGAAGAAAATAAGCCAAAGTAACCAAACTGGATCGACCGTAACACAAAACACGAGGAAGAATTAAGGCACAACCAACTTTTGCATTATTCCACAACACGGCGGGGCTTGGAAAACGGACCACTCGGAGCGATATACCTAATAGATAGCAGCAGCCAATTGCAAACCCGACCAAATCGTGCCTCGGGAACCTGGCCCTAGTCATACATGTGCGCCTATATATTTTTTATAGGCGCATATAGGTAACAAAATAATAGCATATAGGCGCATATATGGTGCGTTTGATTTTAGCTTATGTCCCATGGCAGTCTACCTGGCGGTTACTGGCTGTTACTGGCTGTTACTGGCAGTTACTGGCAGTGCAGAGCAGGGGTGTACGTGATTTAAACGCTGGGTGTACTTAGCAAAATCTGACCTCCACCCAGATTTTTTTTCATTTTTGTTCGACAATGTTTTCTCCAGGTTTCGGGTTTTCTGAGTTTGGAAGGGAGGAGGGGCAACAAAATACCTCTCGTTTTTTTTCCCTCGTGGTAGCATCTGCCCGCGCGAAAGGCTCTGAAAAAAGCGCTCCTCGAAAAACAGGCGCACATTTCGCTGAACGTACCATCTGTCTTGCACTCATCCTCATCCACCAGTCTTCGTCACCATCTTGACGAAGTTCTCGACAACCTCTTCAGAGTTGCAATGACTTGGGAAGTTCATGCCTCCTCGGGGCAACCTTCCAGACCGTCATGTACCCGGTTTTCGTGTACCTTTGTGAAGTTGGGCGTTGGATCATCCGACAAGCTGGATGTCAGCCAAGTTCGTAGCGCGATCAGCCGGCTTGCTTCAGCCCTATGGACACCGAGTTGCCAGAAAAGATGACCGTGGCGAGTGTGATGTATTCCGCAATTCTTGCTGCATAATGGAACAAAGGAAGGTTTAAAAAGGTACCCGACGAAGCAGCAAGCGGTGGCACTCCTAGTGAATCTTTCCAGCAGCTTCCGGAAAAGCTCCCACAGCGTCTAAACGACGCTGGGATTCGCGGCGGTTCGCGGAGGCGTGTCCTTGAGCAAGGTGTGGTGGAAAAGGAGCTCGCAAGCTGGTTGAAGGAGGACGTTGTTTCACCAGCTGCGCTTCCGCGCGTGTGGCCAGTGTAAACGGGAGGAGGGACGTTCCAGTCCGCACCTCACCCCACAGCCTTCTTCTCTGCTGGCAAAGAACCATTGGGATAGGAGTCATTGGGACAATCCCATGGTACCGCGTGAATGGCGCGATCGGGCCCACGGCAGCGCAGGCCACTCCTTCGTGCAGTCGAATCGGAGCGAATCGATGCGAGCAGGCCTTCTCGTTTCCTCTTTCTGCCAGCCACCAGGTCCTCCTGCTTGGACTTGTTCCACAACAGTCTTTCTCGACCTAGACGCACTGACAATCAGATTCGGCAACGGTGGAACCGAAGGCAACTCTCGTTCTTTGCAGCAGACCTTTGTCGAATGAGCTCGTCCCGCGTTTGGATGATTTGGAGGACCTTCTTCATCTTCCCGCGCATCCCTTCCAAAACAGACGGTCCAAGTGCCAGATTTCTCGTCACACTTGCTACCTCCTCATCGGGCGGGCAGTACTGCACAGGCTCGTAGTAACTTCCGGCGGCAACCCGATGAACGACGCTCCGGAGACAGTCAACATCTGACGCCGTGGAGATGTCGGGTATTAGAACGGTTCACTCCCTTCCCCCCGTAGTAACGCGTGCAGGGCAGTGTGGCTCCTGCGCCAGCCGCACCAGGCCGCGCCAGAAAACCCTGTATGGCGCGTTTGGCGCGATTGGCGCGCCCTTAGTGTTTTTACCAGGAGTTGACAACTTCTTCACTTTGGGATCATCATTCGTCCATTTTCTCGGCGATCCCGGCGTGCGTTCCGACAAGGTTTTGGTCCGGTGAAAAGAAATGGAAAACGGAAATCTTCCAAAAAACCTGTTCTCAGAGGGTGTCAACCTATTCTGGTGCCTTCCCACACCCCCTGTCCTTCCAGAGCCAGTAAAAACCAACGCTTTTTCTAGGGGATCGATCCCTGCAAGCAGCCTTTTTGGACCGGTTTTGACGGGTGCAATGCGGGTGTAATGTACCCTGCGGCAATGAAATGCCGACGAACCACAATAATCCGCCTACGTTTCCGGGTCTATTTGGCACCGTTCTCTTCATCCGAGAAAAGAGCGAGCAAAAAGTCGTCGGAAAATATTTGCTACGTAGACCAGCGGGAAAATATCACCACACTTTACCAAAACCAGAGTGCACGGTTTGTGCCCATTGAAAAATGACCCAGCCTGGGTATCAATTCCGCCGAGGCACACTTTTGCCCACGTGGGAACCTAAATTTCCTTGGGGCTTCAGGGTACGCAAACGCGCCGCGCCGCACCACGCCAAACGCGCCACCACACCGTACGGGGGAAGGGAGGCGATTCGTACTCCACCTGTTACGGGAAACCTTTGACATTTGAGTCAAAAATAAACGCAAAAATGTCCAGAAAATGGGTTTGGCACCTCAAATAAAACTTCAAAGTATCATGTGGTGGTGTTTGAGTCTGGGCAAATTTTTCGGGTTCTGGGCCAAAAAGTTGCTAAGTACACAAAGTTTTTTTTTTCAGAAATCCCATTGTACCATGGCAGTCTACCCGACGGTTACTGGCTGTTACTGGCTGTTACTGGCTGTTACTGGCAGTTACTGGCAGCGCAGACCTGTCAAACGCACCAATATAGCGAAATAAATTCAGAAATAATATAAATAAAATAATACAGAAATATTCGAGAAATATTCAAAAATAATATTTTATTAATATTTTCCTGTTGACTTCCCTGGCTGTTTTCTCGTGCAGAAACGCGGCACTGTGCTGTCAGAAGCTGAGAAAAGGCTGCTGGAACATGTTCTCGCGAAATGACAGTGACCCAAGGTCACGTAGTTAGGTTCGACTTTGACTACGTGCTTTTGCTTGTGTGCATGATGAAGGCTGTCACAGATTGGAGAATGTACGCAGAGCTGGTCCATGTTTGCTTCGCCTTCGTGCACAACAAAGGCTGTGTCATGCCGTCGAAACAGCAATTGTCCGCGTTTAGAGCACGTTCACCAAGAACAGGACATCTTCGCATCGAGTGTGGTCGACAAGAGGTTGGTCGACAGTGGTCTAGTTTGCATGAGTGTGAAAACACGACTGCCAACACTTATCCACGTGTTGGGTTCCTTCTTATTCTTCCAGAACGGGAAAAGAATGGTCAAAGAGAAAGCTGGTCGTTTCTGACGCCTCGTCTGGGTCGTCTGACTCGGTCGCAACAACGACCGAGTCTGACAACGAAGAGCCCGAAGCCGAGAGCGAAGACAGAAAGTCGCGAAAGAAGCCAGCGCCAAAGTGCAAACGAGGTCGCCCTAAGGGCAGCAAACACAAGCCGAAAGGCAATGCTTTCGCGCTGACCTTGCCTCCAGCGCAGCCCGGCGTAGACGCAAACCCGACAAACGACAAGCCGACGACGACAGTCAAAAAGGCCGCCAGGTAAGAAGCACGACTCACGCGGCTGACATGCCATCAAGCACGTTGGAGTGGCCGCCGCTGCATCGGTCTATCTGGCAAGTGCAGCAGTTGCCCTCGCCCGATATGAGAAACTGGTGTAGAAACGGGGCTGACTGCCGAGCGATACGGTGGTTTACGACGAGTGGTGCGCCTCCTTACCACCCAGAGCCGTTCTTCAGCGGATTACAACAGCAGCAGCATGCAAAGACGAAAGGACGCAAAAAAGCCAGCGGAGACACCCACGGCCGAAGTGAATGACTTCTTCTCCGCAAAGAGCGAAGTGTGCGACTTGGGGCGGCCTACGGCAACTCCGTAGACGTGGTTTATGGTTTGCCCGGTTTATCCGCCGGGTCTACGACCTAATTGTTCCGGTCAGCCAACCCTAACATGTCGTTATTGGCACTTTCAGCTCGTTGGCTACCGGATCATCGGGTTTGCGAACGAATTCCGCACAAAACAGCGCGTTTCTGCACGACTCTCGGTCCAGATGGTGACCAGGAATATTTTTGAATAAAATATTGCACAAAAATATTGCGCAATTTATTTCGCCTATTTAGCCCTTATGTAGCCTATATTTAGCCCATATTTAGCCTATATTTCGCCTATATTTTTATTATTTTTTGGGAAAAACGCGAAAATAATCGAATATAGGCTAAATATATATAGGCGTACATGTATGCCTAGTCGTGATCTACTGCACTTTGGGAAGAGATTCAGAAAATTCCGAGATACCCGAAATCAGTTTGCCAACTCCTCGCACGACTTTTGCCAACTTTTGCAGAGCTCGGCACAACTCTGTAGAAGTCCGCATTAGAGCTGCAAAGTCGTGACCGATGCAGCACAAGCAAGAGGTTGTTTTTATTTGTGTGGTGCTCATTTACCCCCGCTAACGCAACCCGAGGCTGAAGAGGAAGTCTTCTGCTATGAACTAGGCGTGTCACCCCACTTGACATCTTTTTTTTTTGTCGCAGGAACGTGAGATCAGCGGTGCCGCACAAAGCATACCACTCAGGGAGGGCAGCAGTCAGTTGCGAGACTGCCCAGGTGAGAGCAGCGCCACCTCCCCTAGCCAGCTCTCGGATCAAGCTGCGTCTGACACACACACACAGCTGCTGTAAGGAACTTACACTACAGCTGCGCACGCTTTCATTGCGGAGGTTGCTGCGGCCGCCAGGGTGGCAGCTGTGTCGGTCAAGTGGCGAGCTCTGGGGCTCTGTGATGGCTGAGTGCACACCTAAGGGCTGCGCAGTCTATCGTCACAGATTGTTGCTGCATAATATTTATCAAGTTCAAACTACTACTACTGTCGCAGGAACGTGCCATCGGTACCGCAAAAAGCATACTACTCAAGACTCCTCTTTTTGCTCGCAGATGATCTGCGTGGGCCGGGGCAAGGCTCTACCTTTCACTTTGACACACAAATTCTTATTCACGCACAAGCAAACGAAGGGCCTGTCTTTTTAGTACTAACAATTTTGCGGGTTGCCCTTCAATGTATTGTGCAGGCTTAAAAGACGTAGGCAGCGTGTTTGGTGGTTTGATCAGAATTCCTTCCCTGAATATACACAAGTGGGAAAGCGATCGACCGGCACGCACAAACAAAACGAAGGGCCTGTTTTTTCGAGCGTACACTATTGGGGATCTGCCCGCCGGACCAAGCCTCTGGAAGAAGCTTTTTTGTCAGAAGACGGAGCCTGTGAGCGGCAACCCCACGCGAAGAAACAAGAGCAAGCCTCCACTTCCTAGCTAGGGTCCGCGCGAGCGGGTTTACTAACGTTTTCACCTCCAGTTCTCCGGCGTTGGCGGTTTTCTTTCTGTTTTGTGACGTTTTCTCCGTATGCAAGAAAAGAACGTGCTTCGACTAGCAAAAGAGGCTGTCCGGGAAGAGGTGTGCGCGGAACACTCCAATAAAGGTTCTCACCGGTCACCTTTCGGAGCTGCGTCATCTTTTTTTCTTTTTGTCTTTTTCTTTAAGAATAAAGCAAAAACAACGCACTTCCTCCACATCTTCTCCGATTCGGCTTCGTCTGATGGTGCCGCCTCAGTTTTTGCCCTACCCTGTGCTGCCTGTGCTTTCCCTCAATACTGCATGGCATATTTGTTCACGGGGGTTGGAAGGAAAGAATTGAAAGACACGATCCCTTCCGCGAGAAAAAAAGTGAAGAATGCTACATAATCCTCAACGAGAAACCGACGCTTCTGAAGATAAGAGCTTCACCCCGGAAGTAGCTAAAATTCACTATACGAAGAGTTGTTGTTGTTGAACTACGAGGGGTTTTAGAGTCTGAACCACCTTTTTTGTCCAACAAGAGCCTCAACCATTCTCTATGACTGACTGCAGTAGAAGCTTCTTGTTGTATATGACGCCAATGATACTGTCGGCTCCTGTCCGACCGCACTGACCAGACTTTGTGCCCTGCCCTCTATCTGGTCAGTGGTCTCCAGAGATAATTGCGGCACAGTTGGAGTGGGGTGACAGGATGTGGATGGGGCTTCAGTAATCGAGAAGGCGTAAAACCCTTGTGAATGTGACGACACAACCATTGTGGGTATCTGTGCACTCCCGCCTCCCTTGCAAGTGCCGCCCGTAATCCACTCCCGTGGGGGTGACACTTACGCGGGTAGGTTAAACACTTCCAACAGTCGAAAAATAGCGGATTGCTGCAAACGTACCACGCTTTGCCCTGAGGTTTCGCCTTCATACGTTTTCCTTTCTTTCTTCCTCGTGCTCCGGCTTCCCGGCCTGCCGGTTGTCAGCAGAAGTCCTGTTCGAGACGTTACGGACCAGCTTTCTACATTTGTTCTCTTGTGCTCGAAATCCAAGGCCAGGTTGGTAGTGCCACAATCCCGTCCGCTCTGCTCTGTGGCTGACCCTCTCCGCGAGCTTGTGTTCAGTGCAAGCGCCAAGCCCCAAGTGTGCCACGCCTCGATGCTTTAGTTTGGGAAATTGGGAAATCAGTAGCCTTGACCTGCAGGCCCATAGCTCTGCAGTACCGCCGAACAAATGAAGCTTCGTGCTCACAGTACGAGGAGGTGTCGCCGGAAAATATGAGGGAATTCAACACACAAATATCCAGGAGCCATTTCTAAATAAGACACAAGCGGTCCATCGGCCACGGCGGGAACACTGGTCGCCACCACTAGAGATGGCGTCCCCCGAGGCGCGTCACCTACAGTCCGTAGTGTGCGCTGCCGAAGGCGGGACGGAACTGCGGATAAAGGAGCAAGGTGAGTGCAAGGAGGTGAGCTGCACCGGCGAGCAGTGGCGGACCGTTGACCAAGTATTAGGCGCCGAGGCTCAAGGTTCTCGAGAAGACCGCCTTGATGCGATTCGTACGGAGTGCATCGCCGTTGTTGGTATACCGATGCTGAACAGCTTCGTCAACGGCTACAACACGTGCTGCTTCAGCTTTGGTCAGCCCGTTTGTGGGCAGGACGAAGTGCTGAAGGGCGATGCACAAAATCCGGGCTTAATTCGGTACATCACGCTCCAACTCCTCCGGCAGCTGAGCGAAGCTCCGCACAAACAGAGCAACGTGCAGCATGTGCTTCAGATATCTCTGTTTGAAATCAACCAGGAGGGCAACGCGAAGGACCTATTGCTTCCCAACAACCACAGCTTCAAGGAATACACTGTTTGGCAGGATCCTCTTCGAGGTCCTGTGTTGCCGCAGGTGACAGCACTGCTTGTCAAAACCGCGACGGACTTTGAAACAGAAATCAGTCCTGGGCTGCTCGGAACCGCTGAAGGGACTGTTGTGTTCCAAGCCACTCTTTATAGGGCTGAAGGCGACGTTTCTTCTCAACGGGTGACACACCAGATCTCCACGATGCGTCTTGTTATCTTATCTCAACAACAAAACAACCCATGCTGGGATGCGTTGTCCACCGTCGCAGACGGCCTCGTTGAGGCACAAGTCAACAAAGACGTCGATCGTGCCAAGCTGCTCCAACTCCGTGCTCTCGTCAAAGAAAACACGTTGACATACCTTATGTGCGAGTCGCTTGGTGGCAACTGCGTTACCACTGCACTGGGCTTCATTGATGCTACCCTTGTTCCGAAGGCTGCCAGAACGCTTGACTTTGCTGAGCGAGTGAGGGCACTGACTGGCACCGTGCGTGCAAACTACTCCGACCACGACACGGCGGTGACCGAGATCGAGCGGCAAATAAGCCAAGCCGAAGCGCGAAATCGAAAGGGGAGTGATTTGGCGTCCGTCGACTGGGAAAGCAACATCCAGCTCCGCCAAGAAGCCATCCAGGTATATCCTTTCACCGCCCAATGCTGCTGATGTGTACGGGTGCTAGGAAAACGGCAATGGTCTCAAGCGAACTTCAACATGCTGAAGGCAGGTCTGGAACGATTTTGCACGGTCACGTCAGGTCCCCTGTTTTTCAAGGGGAATGCCGGAGAACAGTTGCGTCTTCATCACAACCATCTTATTGGAAAGCAAGAAACCTGTGGCAAGATGCGCATCACCCGTGTCTACCTCTTCGGAGCATATCGTTGGTTGTTGCCCGCTCTTCTTTTCTCAAAATCACAGCTTTGCCTTATTTTTGAGGTGTGAGAGTGCCTACCTTGGTCCCCCATAAGTACATCCCGCACGGCACACATACCGAACCCCAGAGTTCTCAAGGCGGGCCTGGGGGAACATGTACGGGACCTGCGTCCGGTACATAGGCCGGGCTGAAGGCGCACGCGGCAGGGGCCCTCGCACTCTCCCAGGAGTACGAGGCCCAGGAGGCGCAGATGACGCGCGAGGGGAAGGAGAGGGAGGGAATCACCCTCGAAGAAGCGAGGCAGTGGCCTCGCGGATCCTTGCATCTGCAAGTCGGGGAGAGGGACGGGAGGAGGGACGTCGCCTTCTTGGAGGCGGCAGGCCACGGAGGCCCTCGCCCAAATGAAGGAGGACAAGGAGCGCCGCCTCGCCCTCGCTCTCGCCGCCCTCGCCCTCAAAAAAGAAACCCCCGGACCCCCGGGCTGCGACGTCCTCATGAGGTCGCAGCGGCCAGAGGCCGACCCCCATATCACAGGCCACCTGCCCCATACGAGGCACGTGCCCAAGTCTCACTGTAGCCTTCATGTTTGCAATTTCCCAATCACTACAGTCAGAGGGGGGGCTCTTAAGTGTTGGAAAACACGTCCCCCCAGCCGGCGTGTGCGCGGGGGTTTCCTCCACCAGGGTCGAATCGCGTTTCGTCCCGGGCTATTCGTGTCGCTGAACGCAGAAGGATTGTCCGGTGCCGCTGGGTGCCGTCTGGCGAACAGCTGGCGGAGCCCTACACGCGGGGGACCTCGTTGCCTCGGTTCCCGGCGCAGCTTCCGCTTCCGCGGTGGCGCACACCCTTTGCCTTGCTTGCCATAGAATCCTTACGTTTCTGAGCGAACTCCTCATATCCACTCGCCAAAAGCGAGGTTGGAGGGGTAAGCAAAAACTGACAAACGCAGGACCCACCGTTTGCCCCCTTTTTGTACTCCCCCTTCGAAAATGAGCACGACACCAGCCTCCCCGTTGCCGCCGCGAGCGGACGAATTTCTCGTTCCCAGCGGCACTAGTCGGTCCGTACCGAAAGGTTTTCGCTGTTGACCCGGAGGATAGGAAGAACTATCTCACGGCGGACATGGAAGAGGCGTGCCGCCAAATCCTCGGAGCGTGCGACGACTGTGCCCTCGCCCGGGCGAAGGGTGTGGTGGCCGACGTGCTGTCGGTCGAGTACAGCGAGGCGAACAAACTGTCAGCCCCGCAGCTCGTTGGTGTGCTGATGGCCTTGCGGGAAAGGGACCCCGAAGCAACGGCCCTCGCAGTGGCGAAGAATTCACCCGCGCCCGTCGCAACGGCTTCCGCACCGCCCTCGTAGATGACGTCTCGAAGCGGTTGGATCAGATGATGATCCTACTCGCCGGCCTTGCCGACAAAGTGAACCGCTTGGAAGCACAAGACACACCGGTCCCTGCCTCCCGTGCCCTGGCCAGAATGGAGGGCCTGGACTTCGGGGTCCAGATCACCGACGGGGAGAAGGTCGCTGTGGTGACCAACGTGGGCTCCGACGGGGCCACGATCGTCGTGCTGGGAACTTCCGTTTTCGAAGCGGTTCCACACTTGCAGCTGGCCCGTTTTTGGAAGCTGCACGGCGCGACGGGAAAGGCAGAGCAACCGAGGGCCGAAGACGTGGTCCACCACGAGTCGCGGGACGGTGTGCCCCTTGCACTGAAGGAGGTGGCGCTCAACGGAAGCACTTGGATGTCCTACGCCGACCAGGGCCCGGTTTTTCGGGATGCCCTGGTGACAGAGCTCGAGAGGCGCGCCCCAAACGACATTCCCGGCACGACGGCGTACAGCCACGTCTTGGAGCTATCGGCCGCCCTGATCGGCGACGATCCCCTGGAGGACGTTTTAGAGCGCGCAGGCGAGATGCTCGAGTTTTGGCGTGTCCGCTCGAGCCAGGGATTTGCCGCAGGACACTCGACGAAGCACCGGCTATCTCGCAACGGCTGAAAAAGGCAAGGGCAGCAGCCGAGAAGGCCGCCGAGAAGAAGGCATCCAAGAAAAAGGAGGTGAGGCAGCCGGAGGCCCCACGCCGAACCGGATCGTTTCGTGGCCGCGCCGGTGGAAATCGCCAGTACAACAGAAGCGGGTACAACAGAAACCGTTTCTTCCAAGCCGATCGCCCCAGATCGACCAGCAACGGCAGCCAGAAGTCGGAAGGGCGCAAGTGAGTTTCTCGACGGTAGCAGACATGACGCAGGTGATCGTCGGGGACGCGCGCGCGCGCGCCGAGCTCGAGCACCGGCTGTTTCTTGTCCGCGACGGCCACGAGTTGGGCCGGATGCTGAAGGAGAGAATTCCTCCCGACTCGGCTCACCTTTTCGCGACCGGGCAGCGGTCCGCGTCAGAAGCCGAGCGTCTGGTGGCGCAATTTCAGGTTTTCGTGGAGAAAGAAGCGCCGGACACACCGGTCGATACCGCCCTGGTGCGCTTTGTGTGGAGTCGTCTCGGGAACGCGAAGCCTGCCACTGTGCGAAATTATTTGTCCCGCCTGATGACAGCTCTCGCCGATCGCGGCGTGAGGGGCGTGAGGACCCGCACGGTGCAGCAGACGTCGAAGGCCTTGCAGAGGCTGTCGGTCATGGTTCGACCGCGGCAAGCTTTGCCTTTGAAGCTGGGCGAAGTCCGGGAAGTTGTCGCCAAACTGGAGGCAAAGATGCACCCCCGCGAGGCAGCGATGGTGGCGACGGTCTGGTTGTCCCGCGCTCGGGTTCCCGATGTCCGAGTCCTGACCGCAGGGGACGTGACCGAGGTCGAGAACGCCGGCGCCGTGGATGCCGAGGCGGTCGGCCTGCAAATATACCTGAAGGAGAAACAGGCGAAGGCTTACTCGCCGCCCGAGTACCTGCCACCGGGTCCTCTAACCGCGAGGTTAGTACGTCTGGCGCGACAAACGCGGTCGGGCCCGCTTTTCGCAGAGACACAGGCGTCATACCAACGCTCGTTGTAACGGATCCGGGGTGCAATGCCCCACGGAGCCGCAATGCACAGTTTCCGAAGGGGCGCCACGCAGGAGCTGGAAAGGAGCGGTGTCGATCGCGACGGCCTTCAGCACCTTCTTCGACACGCGGACTCTCGGACGACACGGCGATACATGATGACCGTACCGCCGTCGGACGTGAGGGACAAGCCACTGACCCTCGCACCCCTTCAGTAGCGCAGAAAGACGACGCCAGCATGCGACGCGTACTATTTGGTGTAGCAGGCGCTGACTACGACCTCCCGAGGGGCGACCTGGATGAGATCCTCGAGAAGATCTACAACGGCCTCGTACCGCAGGTCGGCTCTCTGGTAACCGCAACCGTCCTGACGCCCACCCGCCGTTCTGATGGCCACCGCAACGACCCGCGTGCGCAGCTCGACGACTTTCCAACGGGCATCGTGCGTCTAAACGTGCTCCGTCTCATGATGAGAGAACTTGGTCGCGATCCCTCGATTCTGGACATGTTGTCAGGCAACGTGTCCTTTAAGGCAGCCGTATTGACGTCGCTCCCGCTGCCCGGTTCACTCACGAACCTGGCTGCCCAACACATTCGAAAATGCCTCGATTGCGGGGTCGCCGAGAAGAAGAAAAGGAAAGATCCCGTTCGGGCAGTGGTTTCGCTGTTCGATGTTCCGAAGAAGGATCCGCTGGTCCGCAGGCTGATACGGCCCGTGAATCAGGCGATGTCGAAACCCCCACGTTTCAAGCTCCCTGATCCACTCTCGCTCAATCGCCTGATACTGTCGAAGTACACGTGGGCCGCGAAAATTGATTTTCGCGGCTACTTTCATCAGTTCCCCCTGGACGAGTACGTGAGCTCGTATTTTGTCTTCCGTGTCGGTAGCTCTTGGTATTGTTGGAAGAGGATGTTCATGGGTTGGGCTTGGGCGCCTGTCATTGCGCAGCGGTCGACGGATGCCCTGATGGGTGCCGCATTGGCGGATGGCGCGGCGTGTTACGATGACGTCATTGTTCTTGGCACCTCGCGCGAAGAGTGTTCGGACAGGGTACAATACGTTTTGGATCGATGCAGACGCGCGGACGTTGAGATCAACGCCAGCAAGAGCGTCATCACCCCGCAACGGCGCATCGAGTATTTGGGAATAGAGTGGGATCTGGTGCACCGGCTTTTCCGTATCCCAGAGACATGGTGCAGGCTAGTGAGAGGCAAGATCCTCTCTTTGTTGGCGTTGCGGTTTGTGACTGTTAGGCAAGCATGGTTCGTCGTCGGCTGCGTCGTTTGGGTATCCTATGCTACGTGCACCTGGTACGGCGGAATCTTGGATTGGGTCCGACTGACGGCGACCCGCGTGGCAAACTCGCGGCTCTCCTGGGATTCTGCGATGCGGCTTTCGGAAGGTTTTCGAGGTGATGCGCTGCGTTTTGTCGAAGTTCTGCAGCGGCATGATTGGTTGCCCGAGGCTTGCTCCTCGTGACTTGTTTGACTCAGTCGTTTGGACTGTTGCGAGTACCACTGGGTGGGGTGTGTGTTTTAACACCGCGTCCGGACGGCACGGGGCACAATGGGGGTCTTGGTCGTCGCACGAGGATATTTTCCACCTCGTTCCACCGTTTGCCCCCTTTTTGTACTCTTCGTTCCGTCTCTGACGGCCCTCTTTTTTACCTGTATGCTCTTCCCCGTTCATCTGTTCCCCACCTTTCCCCATGACTTCAACGGATGCTTCTCCCTTTGCTCTGCTGCGATAAACAGCTGGGAGATAGCGGAACAGCCAGAACGGAGCCACATGCGTTCTGCCGACTCACGAGAGGTGGGCAGCCAGTATCCAACCCGAGCGATACTACGAGGCGACCTGGAAGGAAACAGCAGAGTGGAAGGGGAGAGGACGAGAAAACCCTCCCAGTCAACGATCTCACCCGCCAACGAGACGGAATGTCAATGCGACCTTAAGATGTACAAAGCATGACGCCCCGTGCTGCTCCACCTGTACGAGAAGGCGAATACCCCCGGACACCTGCTGTAGTCAGCAACACGCAAATCACGAAGAAGGAGACCAATGCCAGTCGAAGCTGCATTTCCGTGTACGTCGCAACCACCACGAGCAGCCGGCTGGTGTATCGGCAGTAACGTAGGTGCATTGCGCAACTGGGCTAGACTCCGCTCAGGGGTTACCCATTACTGAGATCACACACACACACACACACATGCGTGGACACACTTCGCTGAGGGGGGCGCCACGTTAAAATGAGTCCGCGACACACACACACACACACACACACACACATAACATGACTTGAGACATGCCCTGCGTTTGCGGGAAATGGCGCGACTGGCGACAAGGAGGGGAAATGACTATGGAGGCGTCCAGGGCGGAGTCGATTTCGCAGCAACGAGGCACGTTTTGGAAATGCGGAACTCACCACTCACCGCGTACCAGGCCGGTCTGCTGAGATCGGTAATCGCAGGAGCCACGCCGGTCACGGGACGAACAGGACTAAACGCAAGCGAGTGCCCTTACTGTGACACACAGGTCCCGGAGACGGTGGAACACCTGTTTTGGGAATGCCCCGCCTGGGAGACAATACGCTCAAAGTACGGGGAGCTAAGAACCGTGCAACACAGGTGGCCGCCATGCTTACGGTTGTGCGGGGTGGCTCCCGCTTTCCACGACCCGAATCTCTTACCCACCGAACAGGGAAAGAGGCTTCAGCTGCTTGAGAAACTGCACTTTTACTTCGTGGAGGTGCTGTCTGCACGTCAAGGGGCAGATGACATGCTGGACAGGTCTACACGGCACCACCGAACGCTTGAGTATCCGCGACGATGGAAACCAGCAGAACCACACAAACTGGCTGTGCCGGACGTTGCGCCTTCGGCAGTACTCACCCAGTGGAAGTACGGCCCGGAGATGTGGATGGCGTTCACGGATTGGCTGAGGGAATTGAAATGGGCGCCGCCGGGGCACGAACTCGGGGTAAGCTTTGTGGAGTTGGCGGTGGACTTCGAGTTGCGCACCGGACGCCGCCTCCCAACGCTCAAAAGTAGATACTACACGGCGGTGCCACAACACACGAAGAAGGCCACAACAGCACGACAGACTCTGCCAGAAGACGCCGCAGCTAGTTGCGATGTTGCAATCTACTTTGACGGAGGAGCGAGGGCCAACGGGACTGCCTTTGCCGTGGCGGGCGCAGGAGCGGTACTGTACAAGGAGGGCGTCAAGTACGCACAAATAGTGCTCCCGCTGCCAAACGTGCGCAGTAACAACGTGGCCGAGTACGAGGGATTTCTCGCGGGGCTGCAGCTCCTGGAGGATGCTGAAGGAACGGAAGGAGCGCAGTGTGTAATTCGCGGAGACTCGGCGCTGGTAGTCGGGCAAACCACGCGGCAATTGGCGTGTTCAGAAGACTTGAAGCCATTGCTGACGCGAGCGGTGGCAAAAATAGTGGCCCTGCGACAGCGGCTTTCCCTGCGGGTAGAACACGTGAAGCGCGAGCAAAACACCGATGCGGATGCTCTGAGCAACGCGGCAATGGACCTCGTGCAAGGCCAACGACCAACGCGGGAGCAGCAGGAAGCGGAGCTGCAGTCCTTCCGTGCCTCCGCACTCGGAAAAGCGATGAGCCTAATTGAGTTAGGCTCAGCATTCAAGAAGGTAACTGGACGACAGTGGTTCAGTGGCCACGAAGCAACAACAACGATCTTAACTGCCGTCGGAGGATCAGTTGTAAGGGGAGCGTCGCGGCGGGCGCAACTTTCGGATGAGACGGACGAGGTGATCCTAGGCATACGGGAACATGTGCAGAAGATGGGCACAGCGCAGGCGGAGACCAACTTGTACCCGCAGCACCTGACGTGGGCGGCAACCTATCTGCCGGAGAAAGCCTACCCTGCAGGATGGGAACAAGGAAAGACTAACTGGAAACAGAGAGTGGAGATGGTAGAGAGAGTAACAGGCGCTGGACCTCGCAGAGGGTCACCACCCAAGAAGGCACCGGAAGACGCGGTGAACACATCCCGCCCTGGAGAAATATGTGTGCAACACCGGAAACCACGCTGCAAGGACTGTACAAAGAAGCGTTTGCCGGCGGAAACCTGTTGCCGGTTCAAACAGCACCACCGTGAGGGGGACGGCCTGCGACCACGAATGCTCTTCTGCCCTGCCCACAGATTGGGACGCTGCGGTGATTGCACAGCGGGCGGCCTGGAGATCGTGCATTGCTGCCAAAGGCATCACCCACAGAAAAACACAGACCCCCACGCACAGCCTGGGGGAGCATCTGCAGTAACGTGAAACCGGAAGAAGCGTGGACGTCTCTCGTACAGGAAGGCACCACGTTAAAACGGGTCCGCAACACACACACACACACACACACACACACACACACACACACACACACACACACACACACACACACACACACACACACACACACACACACACACACACACACACACACACACACACACACACACACACACACACACACACACACACACACACACACACACACACACACACACACACACACACACACACACACACACACACACACACACACACACACACACACACACACACACACACACCACACACACACACACACACACACACACACACACACACACACACACACACACACACACACACACACACACACACACACACACACACACACACACACACACACACACACACACACACACACACACACACACACACACACACACACACACACACACACACACACACACACACACACACACAGATGCTTGAGCGACTCGGGAAGCTCGCACTCGGTAGCGCGAAGGATGACGATGATCAGGTACAAATGCTTTGCTAAACTCCCGTTCCGATTATTGTCAACCACCTATTCCGAAGCACGAGCAGAAAGCCAGCACAACGAAGCGTCCTCGGCCGGCATCGACCAGCTCGTACAATGGCATGACGCGACCCAGCACTGTCCCTCGATCGTCGTGGAGTCTCTTGTTTCTTGCAGAGGGCGTTTCCGAGCTTTTTTGGAAGTGTCTCGTGCAGTGCGGCCTTCCACACGGGACACGCATTGCGGGTCCCCTTGTTCTCCGTATCGTCATGGCACGTTTGCTGCCCTCTGTTGTCCCTTGTGCGGGTCTTCGCAGCGTCGGTCGATCGCTTCCTTCGGTTTGGTGCGGTGGCGGTCTTTGCAGAGCGGGTCGCGGTAGACCCCGACCGACGGAAACTGGGGCGCCGCCCAAGAAAGCCGCGAAGCAGAAGCGAGCGAGAACGGCCCTTGACCTGGACGTCTCCAGCTCAACAACTGTCATCATCGTCGTCATCGGCCACACCATCACGGGGAGTATCATCCCCTCTAGACTTGGCACTTGGCCTACCCTGACTTCTTCCTCATCCGACCAAAATTGACCCAGGAGATCTGCACCGCGAAAGCGAGCGGAGACAGTATTTTGATCTGGAAATGGGGCTGATGCCCATAATGGTACACAAATCTAAGTTTTTGCTCACAACGGTATGGAAATCCAAGTTTTGCCCATACGGTACCAGTGTGTCCAAGTTTTGGGTCTGCATTTTGGGTCCTGACTTTGGTCCAAGTTTTGGGGGTCCAAGTTTTGGGTCCAAGTTTTGGGTCCAAGTTTGGGGTCCTGTTTAGGGTCCAAGTTTAGGGCAACAGCGATCTTTCACACCCTTTTTGGCGTCGGATGATTACTCCTCTGGCACCTTACACCCTTCACAGGTTTTCCGAAATTGGGATCTCAAGCGTGACGAAGCTTCTGACCCAGCTCGTGGACCGCCGCAATCAAGCGAAGAAGCCCACTTGCGGACAGAAAACGAAGCGCTGTCGCGACGACTGCAGGCTGTCGAGTTGGAAAACAAGCGGCGAGAAGGCGTTGATCATTTACTGGCCGAAGCCCACGCTGAAATTCTGAAGCTTCAAGTGTGCATTTTGTCAAGTAGTGTACTCAACCAAGCAGTGCTTGGCGCTGGGGATGCAGCTTTACGTGTCCATGCATTTCGTCGTCAACAGACCTTTTATCGCGTGCTGCCTTCCTGACCAGTACGCTTCTATTGGACACTTGTCGGAAAACACTGCCCTCAGAACCGTCCTTTATCACAGAGCGATCTCAGTATGGCGCACGGACAGGCTCCCCAAGCCTCGCACTCTCGTCAAATGAAGGAGCTGGAGACTCAGCTGGTCGAAGAACGACGGGAGGTTCGGCGTCTGACGAAGTCAATCGAGGAACTGCGACAGAGCGAGAAAGGCAACGAAGAGGTATCCCAATTCAAAATTCTGTTCCCTTACCTACCCCCCCCAATTGATAGTGGCGCCTCCATTTATCCCGTGTTAGTGTCGCCTTTTCACACGGAAAAGCGAGGCAACACTGACACGGGAACACGTTTCTCAATAGGATTCCGTATTCTCATGAAGAAGTATCAAGTGCAAAGGACACCAACGATGCCACTCTCCTCTTCACATGCTGCAGAGAAGAGTGACACCTGAGCAGGTTTTCGCTCACTGCGGTAGCTCAGGGCGGCTCAGCCATAGACCTTCGCGAAATCCCGGGTGATGCGCGCAGATAAACGGTAGTCAATCTTTGTGGCGACAACTGAAAGCAACAGCTAGAATAGCAGCCACTGACTGTCGTTCAAATGTCGCCAGCCTGACCAAACCAGTCCCACCAGCCTGGACAGTCCCAGTCCGACCTGGACAGCCTCACCACCGCGTATCCAGAGAATACTTGACTCTGTACTTCGAGAGCGAATTCCTTCGATCGCGCGACTGTCGAAATGGAGGCGATTCTCGCACGCTTCACTTGCCGCGATGCCACGGCATTGACCCGCACCGGGTTGCTGAGGGCCTCCACCCAGTTGCCGAGGTTGACTGTCTGATGGAAAATGGAGGTTTAATGTCAGCTAATTTCGTGCAAGCGTCGGCAGAAGCGAAACCTACCTAACATTATCCTTCGATTTTGTTTTGGTCTCGCAACTGTCGCTTCCCGGAACTGACGTAGACCGGGAGCAGAGTACCAGGTGCGGCGCGTGTTCTCCGCTGCATCTCTTGGAACCCGAAGGGTTCTAACTCTGACTGAACCCATTGTGATCCGCTTCGGCGCTGACTGCTTTGGAAGAGGGACACTGCTTGGCACTCTCTGCACGCCCATTTGCTACGATCTGCTTCAGTGCGGACTGCTTTGGAAGAGGGACACTGCTTGGCACTCTCTGCACGCCCATTTGCTACGATCTGCTTCAGTGCGGACTGCTTTGGAAGAGGGACACTGCTTGGCACTCTCTGCATGCCCATTTGCTACGATCTGCTTCAGTGCGGACTGCTTTGGAAGAGGGACACTGCTTACGAAGCTGAGCACAGTCCCTCTTCCAAAGCAGTCAGCACTGAAGCAGATCATAGCTAATGGGTATTCAGAGAGTGCCAAGCAGTGTCTCTTGTAGGGCAGATCAGCACGAAGCGAGCAGTCCCTCTTCCAAAGCAGTCAGCACTGAAGCAGATCATAGCTAATGGGTATTCAGAGAGTGCCAAGCAGTGTCTCTTGTAGGGCAGATCAGCACGAAGCGAGCAGTCCCTCTTCCAAAGCAGTCCGCACTGAAGCAGATCATAGCAAATGGGTATGCAGAGAGTGCCAAGCAGTGTCCCTCGTCCAAAGCAGTCCGCACTGAAGCAGATCGTAGCAAATGGGCATGCAGAGAGTGCCAAGCAGTGTCCCTCTTCCAAAGCAGTCCGCACTGAAGCAGATCGTAGCAAATGGGCATGCAGAGACTCTGAATATACCCATTGATGTGAACCTGACTGCTTTGGAAGAGGGACTGTGCTCAGCTTCGTGCTAACTGCCCTTCAGAGACATGCTTTGCACTCTCTGATATACCCACTGACTGTGAACCGCTTCGGCGCTGACTGCTTTGGAAGAGGGACTGTGCTCAGCTTCGTGCTAACTGCCCTGCTAGAGACGTGCTTGGCACTCTCTAGCGAACCGCCGACAGAGGTCCGCCGCAGTACTAATTGCTTTTTTTTCTTCTTTTGCGTCCCCCATCCCGCGCGGATGAGCCACGAGCTCCGAGATGCGACGATTGCCAGCCCGGTGGCTCAGAGCAGTAGACGCCCCCTGCGCCGGCGCGCGGCCTGGTATGTATCCGCATGTGCAATATACGAAATGCCGCTGTCGTTCAGCCCAGAGAGGGTGCGGTCCTGGAATGGACAGTCCTGGAAGGCGATCGCCCTCTGTCGTGGAGTACTTCTCCCACAGCCTTCGTCTCTGCTGGCAAAGGACCATTGGGATAGGAGCCATTGGGACAATCCCATGGTACCGCGTGAATGGCGCGATCGGGCCCACGGCAGCGCAAGCCAGCTAACGGTGGTCGCGCACGCAGCCTGTCTGCTCGCGGTCGCGCCGGCCCGGCCCGGCCCGCAACCGCAGCCGCCATATGGCGGCCACATTCGCCCGTGCCCACACGCCGGCCAGCTCATCCCATCGAGCTAGCAATCCAGCTAAGGAGCACAACCGAGGATCCCGTAGCGTCAGCGGTCCGGCCAAGGAACGCAGCCGAGGTCCGTTTGGTAGAACAGCGCATTAAATATGAGTTTAATTCGCACACCGGAGCGGCGCCTACGGCTCCGAAGGCAACCGCACCGAAGGAGAATTAAACACCCTTTAAATATTTCGCATTCGTCGCTGCCCTCTCATGTCACTCTACCTGCGCGCAGGTTGTTCGTAGGCCGACCAGAGCTGTGTCCGACTGGCTGTCGCTCGTCCAGATCCTTCTGCCTGACTGTCAAGATTGGTCGTCGCCCGTACACGCTGCGCCTTGGCACGGGTCGTTCCATTGCATTGTCTGCGCTGTGTCAATAACCTTACGTCCCTTTTTATTTTTCGGGAAGGCAACGAGGGAAGAGAGGGTAATTGCCCATCCTGCACAAGGTCATCTGTACACCGGAGGGAACAAGTCCGCAAGCGTAGGATGGACGCCATACACGGCCCCCTCCTTGGCAAGATAGTAGGGCCAAACTATCAGTACGAACATTTGTATCTCTACATGCCTTTGCCAGGATAACCCATTGCGTACGTTGTCCTTCTGATCGCCTCGTTCTGAGAGTTCATAACGAGGCGCTCCCCCTCCTGAGAGGGCTTAGCAACAGTGCTGCACAGAGGGTACAGAGGGTGCACATGTGAAGAGGACTAGGACGGCGAGTCCTCTGCCCAGTGCACTGTACACCAGGGACAAGGTCAGGCTGAACTGGATACCGTACGTGGACGTGTTAGCATCTCCGATAGGATCAAAATTTGTTGTTCCATTGCGATGTTAGGGAATTGAAGGGGTGGGAGAATATTGTTTAACCCGGACGCGAACAGGACGTTCCTCGTACAATCCTGCTCGTGCATCACAACCCTAATATGCACGATGTTGAATGGTCTCCTACACTACCTGACGCGTGTCACTAATATCGTAATCCTGTACGTAGACAGTACACACGACGCCTGTTTGCTCACAAACGAGCTCGCGCAGTTTCTCGTAATCCGTCACACAGCGTACGTTGAAGAAGTGGAACCGAGTAAATGAGGAGCGAGAACAACTGCACCAAGAGATCGACGTGAAGCGACAAGCCATGCAAAGCGTTCTGCAAGAGAAGGTAGATGAAAACACAACTTCGAAGTTGGAGCTCGAAGCCGAGATTGTCGCGCTGCACAAGGAGCGACGTGTTTTGTTCAAGATGCTGGAAGACGGAAAGAAGCAGTACGATACACTATACCGCCAGCTTAAAAGGCAATCCGGCTGGAGACCGCCAGGCAACTCTTTAGCGCTGGCGCGCCGAAGAATGCCGAAAAGAGAGAAACACGGCTTGACACGGTCTTCGTCAAGCTCCCCGTCTCGAATACATGTGCAGCCCGCGGACGTGTCCAGCAGCTCGATTACGCCAAATCCAACTCCCCGGACGCTGGTGAGCGCTACCGCCAGGAGTGACGTCGACGAAAAACTCAAGCTTGACACCGCAACGGCATACAAGCCTCGAAGGAAATATTCGCAATGGTACTACCACAGCGTCATCATGCGCCAGCGCCAGGCGGCTCAACGGCTACAGCGAAGCGCAAGAATGCTGTTCCCTTCCTTCAAGCCGACAACTTGTGAATCGGTGTGAGCCATTTTCTTGTCATGCTGTGGTCACGTCATACCGTTGACGTTGTAGGATGCGAAAGGGTCAATTTCAAGTTTTCCGTGTAGTCAAGCAGAGGCACTGTAGCCTTCTTGGCATTGCAATGAAGCAGGTTTCCAAAAATTGGGTCCAAAAATTGGGTCCAAAAATTGGGTCCAAAAATTGGGTCCAGATTTGGGTCCAGAATTTGGGTCCAAAATTTGGGTCCAAAATTTGGGTCCAAAAATTGGGTCCAGAATTTGGGTCCAAAAATTGGGTCCAAATTTGGGTCCAGAATTTGGGTCCAGGGTCCAGAATTTCGGTCCCAAATTCTGGAAGGGTTCGGTTTTGGGGTCGGTTTTGAACCCGAACCCGAAACCGACCCCAAAACCGAACCTTCCAATCCGATAAAAACCGAACTCGGAACCGAACCCAGAACCGGGGAGGCCTGGATCATGGTTCGTTGATACACTACTTTCGAACGCTGCACACGGGTATCCTTCAAGTGACCCCGAACTATCATGTTGCACAAGGCGTATCCGGATCTGAAAGCCGAAGACTTTGTAACACTTTACCGCGACCGAAGTCGCGAACCGGGTTCCGTTTGATCTGCATTTTCCACCTTTCCCCCTTTCTTTGATCTGCTGGGTGTATTTGCGGGACTACTGCAAAACGTATCGAATGAAAGCTAGAAAGAACAACCTAAGACCAGTTCCAGTTTGCTCTGGGGGCAGGTTTGATGGCATCTGAGGGGTTTTCTAAAGCCAGGTACCTCGACATAAGTTCGGCTGCATCAGTGTTGGCTTTCGACATACTTCTGTGTGGGTTCGGTGGACCGCCCAAAACTCTACCAAATTTTGGACCGATTTTCTGACCAAAAATTTTGGGTAATATACCAGGATATGTGAGCCGGTCCACCCCATCCTGATGGCCTGTAATAGTCCGTGATAGACTGTGATAGACTGTGATAGACTGTGATAGACTGTGATAGACTGTGATAGACCACTGGGTGATATTCGATGACATAATGTACTATATTAGTGGGTATTGTAGTTTGTTTTGTGCGCAGCCATGAGACTGGTGCAGGAAGAGGTCTCTCCCGAAGCGACGCGAGAGTTTGTGTTGGGCAGGCAGCCTGGAACTTTGCTTGGCCCTTGACCCCCGCCTACGGTGAGGTCCTTTTTGGGGGGTTTTTTTGGTGGCCTTACCAGCCTCACGACAATGGGGGGGTCCGGGGGGCTTCGCCCCCCGGCGAACGGTACGGTACATGAGTTTGCTCGAAATGAGCGGTCCGGGGGCCACACCACTCGGCGACCCGTTCCAGCAGGTACTTTACGGTCGAATTGGGCAGGTAACGCTCGTGTAACGCTAGTTTACAGCCATACTTGGTATGTCACGCTCATGTAACGCTACGTTACAGTCGAATTTGACATGTCACGCTCGTGTCACGCTACTTTGGAGTCGAATTCGACATGTAACGCTCGTGTCACGCTACTTTACGGTCGAATTGGGCAGGTAACGCTCGGGTAACGCTAATTTACAGTCATATTTGGTATGTCACGCTCATGTAACGCTACGTTACAGTCAAATTTGACATGTCACGCTCGTGTCACGCTACTTTACGGTCGAATTGGGCAGGTAACGCTCGGGTAACGCTAATTTACAGTCATATTTGGTATGTCACGCTCGTGTAACGCTACGTTACAGTCAAATTTGACATGTCACGCTCGTGTCACGCTACTTTGGAGTCGAATTCGACATGTAACGCCTTGGGTCGAAATAAGCGGACGCCGAACGCCACCCCCAATTATAGGTGTTCCTCCGGTGGCCCGCGCAGCGGCGATTTCTTTTTTTTTTTTGCGAGCGGGGTTTGGGGCCAGAACCTTATGCAGCCCGTTTTTCCCTTCAGAATAGACACCAACCCCGTTTTCTCTCGCGAGTTTTAATATAGGGGGGGGTCCGGGGGGCACCGCCCCCCGGGAGACGGTACGGTACATTGAGCCTCAGCTGCCCCTCTCCCCCCTGTACAATTTCCCGAGGTGGGACAATTTTCCAATGCTGGGTTTCGAGGTCGGAAAACCTATTTGGACAATTTCCCGAGGTGGGACAATTTTCCAATGCTGGGTTTCGAGGTCGGAAAACCTATTTGGACAATTTCCCGAGGTGGGACAATTTTCCAATGCTGGGTTTCGAGGTCGGAAAACCTATTTGGACAATTTCCCGAGGTGGCACAAGCGTGTTCTGGCCGAGATCACGCGTGTGCATCTCTCAAAGTGACAGAACTTTGACGTCTCCGTCCAAATTGTGGCAGCACACGTGTGTTCTTGCCGAGAACACGCTTGTGCCGCCGGGTGCGAGCTGGTCGCACAAGCGTATTCTGGCCGGTCGCAATTTTGTTGGATGCAATTTGGTGCTGTAGACGCGGGTTCAATCCCGGCAGCTGGACGTTTTTCCATTTTAGTCAGGTGGAGGCACAAGCGTGTTCTGGCCGAGATCACGCGTGTGCACCTCTCAAAGTGACAGAACTTTGACGTCTCCGTCCAAATTGTGGCAGCACACGTGTGTTCTTGCCGAGAACACGCTTGTGCCGCCGGGTGCGAGCTGGTCGCACAAGCGTATTCTGGCCGGTCGCAATTTTGTTGGATGCAATTTGCCCGGCAGCTGGACGTTTTTCCATTTTAGTCAGGTGGAGGCACAAGCGTGTTCTGGCCGAGATCACGCGTGTGCACCTCTCAAAGTGACAGAACTTTGACGTCTCCGTCCAAATTGTGGCAGCACACGTGTGTTCTTGCCGAGAACACGCTTGTGCCGCCGGGTGCGAGCTGGTCGCACAAGCGTATTCTGGCCGGTCGCAATTTTGTTGGATGCAATTTGGTGCTGTAGACGCGGGTTCAATCCCGGCAGCTGGACGTTTTTCCATTTTAGTCAGGTGGAGGCACAAGCGTGTTCTGGCCGAGCGAACAGCCGGGCGAAGACGAAGAAATCAAAAAAAAAAAAGCCAAGCTGCAGACATGGAGGTAAAGCTTCTGAAAAGAGGAAAGCTCTGTGACCGCTTGAAGAAAGCCTCCTTCGCTTCGGATCTGAAGTATTTGCACGAATTGTTTCGTACAATTGCCTCCCCGCAGCTTGTTGCCCAGCTTGAAGCAGGACTGGCTTGCGAGATAGAAGGAGCCGTTCGCAATACTCAAATGCGACTGTGCAAAATGGCCATCGACAACACCGTTCCGAAAAGGTTTCGGGCTATTCACCAGGACATAACCAAACTTATGGTCCCGGAAGTAGTTCTTTCGGAACACGTGGTGCTTGCGAACCTGGTCGTAAGCTGTGTTCTCTGCAAAGAGGCGGAACTACGGCAACCAGGCTTCAGGAATGACGCGTGGGAGAGTCTGTGCTCCTTTGCTGACGTACCGCCAAAGAGTCTGTTGCAGGAGTGGCAGACTCTAAAGGCTGCAGCCATAGCCTTCAAGAAGAGTTCGGGCGCACCGAACCCATTGCAGTTCTGGTCGGAGCGACTGGCCTCGTACGCGGACATGACAGAAAATGTCCCGCGCGTGGTGCAAGTTGCCATCTGCTGCACGTGCGCTAGTAGCGCCGGCGTAGAGCGTGACTTCGGTCAGATGCGGGCGCGACTGCCCTCAGTACGCAACCGGACGAAAGTGCCAAGCGTCAGTGCAGAGCTGATGTTGGTGAAAAACGGTCCGAGGGATGATGCTGCTGCAAGGGAGCTCATCGAGACCGGAAGTAGACTTTGGTGGGCGCAGAAACGTCGACGGGCCGCTGGTGACGGCCGGAAGAAGACAGAACCGGCTCCAGATTCCAAGTGGGAAAAACTGGAGGCAGTTAATGTCAGGTTTGCCGCTGACGGAAAGACTCTCTTCGATAAGGCAGTTTTAGTGTTGACTGCATTTGAAGAAGAAGAAGAAGTTGAAGAAGTTGAAGAAGATGAAGAAGAGACAGAGGAAGATTCTACGTCTTGCGGTTCGTCCTCCTCTTCCCTTTCCTCGTCCTCGTCCTCGTCCTCGTCCTCGTCCCCGTCTTCGTCCCGGTCCGACGAATGAGCAGAGGTGACGCAGAGATTTCTCGTTGCAAGAACGTTAGTGTCGAGCAAACGACATCCCTTGAGTTCAGCTCGGGTTCTGTTATTGCAGAAACAAAAACAAATGATTTTGCTAGCGTATTCTGGAGGAAACTAGCTTCACGATCACATACTAACCGCGGCATACTTTTTGTGCAAGCCCGACGCTGGGAGACAGTCTCGTCTGATGACGCAGAAGCCTTCGTGCTCTCGCCGTTTTTTTCTTAGCTCTTAGCAAGGTGCAATAAGACCATCCTGTACAGGCATGGAACGACCAAACACATCCACTCCCCGATGGTGCAGATGAGCTTAATTTGCAACCAACCGAGCTACAGCAGTGAGCCTTGGCCAGTGGCGAACGAGGGTGGCAGGCTCGTCTACAAAGTGTGTCTGAGCCCTTCATGAGGTAGAGCCGATGAACATGCATGAGCTTCGAGTATTGTCTGCGGGTCATCGCGCCTGTCCCGTGTTCCAGCGAGCATACCTTTCTGCAAAAACCTAGAGACAAGTCAATATCGAAAGCCCTGGTGAAGTTCAGACGTGCTAATGACTCGTCAAGCGAAGGACATTTCGTACCATAAACGGCTAACAGGACAATTCTGCTGGAAATCTCAGCTAGCTTGCCAAGCCAGCATCCCTTCTACCGTGCGCCGGATGGAGCCCTCCCGGACCTTCCCCTGTCACACAGCATCACGCGGCGTAAAAAGACCAATATCGACCGTCACACAGCATCACACGACGTAACCAGGCCAAATTCGACCGTCACAAACCGCCAAATTCGACCGTCCCACAGTGTAAGCCTGTAAGGCCACCTGTTTGTTGTGTACCGTACCGTGCCCCGGGGGGGCTGCCCCCCGGACCCCCCATGCAAGCAGTTTGATTTACCGTACCGTTCGGCGGGGGGTGAAGCTCGGACCCGGAGTCGTGCGGGTAGGGCCATGTACTTGCATTTTTACTGAAACCTACCTACCGGTAAAACCTGGCGGCGAAGGTGGTCTGTAGGGAAAAAGTCAGCGAAAAAAATTTTTTTTTGAGTGCCGGAATGACCTAAAAACCGCGCTTCGTAAATTTTTTTTCGCCCCAATTTCCCAGGAGGTTTTGACCATTTCACCTTAGAGAATCTGGTGTCCACCCAAAAAAAACCTAAAACCCCTGCTTGGCCCTTGGCCCCGAGGCCCAGATCTTATGTTCCACCCTGTGGGCAGGGCTTCACGTTGACTGCAAGTCCGGCCAGCGAACGAGTCCGAACCCAGAGCCAAAGCATGTCCGGCACACCATAAGTTTTTGGCAGTAGATGACTCACGGTACTCTTCGGTGTTCTTCCCCTTCAGTATCCTGTCTGTTGTTCACCGGTTGTTTCTTGTGAAGAGGCTGGTGCGAAATGGGGCAAGGCAACCCGTGGGAGAGACCTACGGCGACCCGAGATCAAGAAGAGCTCAGCCAAGGGTTGCTGAGAGAAGACGGACTTGACGGCAGCCTTCAGTTGATCGGCATACGAGGTCTGACCGCATTCGCGATCTCGACCAAACTTGATACCATCGGCGGCAAGATGCCCAAACTTGAGTGTTGTGGGCGGGGAACTGCCTTCAACCAGCTTCAGGTTATCGGGCACGCTGCAGCCGAACAAATCTTTTCTTCCTTCGAAGGCAAGAGGGTTGGTTGTGACATAGACACGCGATGATTCCGATCCAAGCCTCCTTGACCGACCCCAGCTCAGATAATTGCCAGAGAAGCTGGCTGAGAGGATAGGTCAATGCTGTGAACACCCTGCGCAGCATGCGGAGTTAATCGCAGAAGCTGGGGTTGCCAAGGGCGATGAATAGCTTGTGCCACTTGTTCGGCACTTTAGTCTTCGCACCGGGAGCACTCGAGTAGAGCACATTATCGCGCTGTTCCAAATACAGTTGCAACCAACCGGCCACGATCTTGCCCTGAACCGTGTGTGTCAGGCTGTACGCACCGGCTGTCAACGAACAAAAGCGGCCGGACTTCACGGGAACCCAGAACATGCCAGCCGGCGAAAGTCCGGTGGTTTGGGTAAACCAGTGCGCGAAGGGATCATTGCCAGCTATAAACTGGTATGCCAGCGGAATCAGCACTTTCAGCGGGAACTGGTCGGAGGACAGCTGGTCCAGCATGCTGCTGTCGGCGAGATGCTGTCTGTGGACAGGCTCCATGATGACCTCATCAACGAACTGTGCGCTGTAGAGGTCGGTGCACACACCGCCCTCTACATCGCACACGACATCGCTCGGTCAGTCACTACCTTCTTCAATCGTGGCATAAAAGCCTCGTCGCAGACTTGGAAGCCAAGTTCGAGCAACTTATCATTTAGCTCCGTGAAGTACTTCGCGGTGCGCTCGATATGGCGATATGGCGTACCACCGCGTCGTTCGTCTTCACGATGACAAGCGCAGCTAAGGCGGCATGCCTCCTCCATACTGCTTCGACTGAGTCGAAGTATGTAACATGCAGGGTCAAAACCTTGTGTCTTTTTAAAACGCTCCCGCGGGGCCGATGGCCACCAAAAAAAATTTTGGAAAAAAAAAAAATTGCTCAACGTCGTCAAAAATTACCGCAGGTTTTGTTCCAAAATTTGAAAATTGAAAAACCCCATTTTTTTTCCGGAAAAAAAAATTTGCTACTTTTCAAAAAGACACAAGGTTTTGACCCTGCATGGTAAAGGAAAGCGTGAGGACGTCCTTGTTGCAGCCAGGCAAGTCGCCCGCGTCACCAGACAGACAGATGTCTCCAGTATTGAGACGCAGCAGAAACTCCATGTCCTGCAAGATCATGCTCAGTCCAAGAGCACGTCGTACGGCGCGTCGACGTACGTCATTCCTCAAGTCCAGATTTGGAAACGGGCGCAAGATGATGTGCGTGGTTTCCTTGATGAGGGTCGGGATCCTTGACAGCGGAACCCGAGCTACGACGAACGCAAGGACGAGCTCACGTAGTGAAGTGGAAACCTCCTCTTCTGGATTATTTTATTATGCGTGGAGGAGAAACCCTACGACAAGGGGCAGAGCTTCCAATACACAAACAAAACCGAGCCCTTTGCAGAATTACAGGCTTGAAAGCCACGAATACCTTGGCGTATGTGGTCGTAAGCTCATGCGGTGGGCTGAATTAGTTTGAGCTAAAAAACAGAGAATCGAAGGCGAGAATCTGCGTCGCCGACGTCACGGTTACCTCTTCGAACGTGAACTATCGTGCGTTCGCTTTTTCAGCTCGCCTTGATCGTCGCGTTCAGGCGCGCTTGGCCGCCCCAGTCCACAAGCCCTGTGATAGACTGTGATAGACTGTGATAGACTGCGATAGACTGTGATAGACTGTGATAGACTGTGATAGACTGTGATAGACTGTGATAGACAGAAGTATGCACTTCGATGGGGGAGGGGTGGACCGGCTCAGATATGCGCGAAAAGAACTAAAATTTACAAATATATGCGCGGTGCATATATTTGTAAATTTTAGTCTTCTCGCGCATATATTTGTAAAAAAAACAGTTTTTTCGCGTATATCCTGGTATACTACCCATGGATGGATTGACAAACTCCTTTTCAGAAGTCGTTGGATTTGCCCATTTTTTTTCATCTTGAAGAAAAAAAAAGATCTTGAATTTTTGTTGTTGCTGTTTGTTGTTCTGGGCCCCCCGAACCTCGCCGCCAACCGAAGGGGGAAAACCCTTTGGACGATGCTAGCGACGCTGTACCGCCTGTGTCGGGAACTGCAGCTGCCGTCGCCGCTTCCGGCCGAACGGAAGGACCGGGTGGGCTCGATGAGGACGCTGGGGGCGCCGATGCTGTGGGGTGGTCTGACATCGCGGCCACATTTCGCTGGGGGGGAGGAGACGTTCGAAGTCTTGGAGAGGAACTTCCCGCGTGCGGCGCTCGGGGACGGGAAGAACTGGGGCGGGGACGTGTTCCCGCTCTATGACGCGACGAGGCGAGCGCAGCGTTCGGCGCGCTGGGCCGAGCCCACACCAATGCCGCAACGACCACGCCTCCCGGTGCTCGTCCCGGAGTCGCAGGCAGACCCCCTGCTCCGCTCACAGTCCGTCTGTCACGCGTGCGCGAAGCAGAAGTGCGCAATGTGCTCGGGCATGCGCAGGAACTTCAGCCTCGTTGTGGACCAGTGTTGCCTGGTCCACCACCGACCGGACGACGGCCTGCGTGTGCAGTGTTGTCGGGCGCACCGGCTGACGCGGTGCGGGACCTGCCCGAACGCCGACGCGTGCTGCGGACGGGGGCATCACAGGGGTGGTGCTGGCCGCGACAGCAGCAGTGGCGACGGGGGTGGCGGTGGTCGTGGCGGCCGCTGCCGCGGCCGTGGCCGCGGCCGCGGCGGCCGAGGCGGCGGAGACGACAGTGACGGAGACGGTGGCGGCGGCCGCGGCACTGGTCGCGGCCGCGCACGCGGCGGCGGTCGCGGCGGCGGCGGCGGCGGTGGCGGTCGCAGCCTAGGCGAGAGCGACGGCCTCACAGGCCGGAAGCGGCGCGCGCCGTCCCCGCCCGGGACACCTACCAGCCGTGGTCGGAGGAGGCGGACGACGAAGTCGCCCCCGAAGCCCCCCCGCCAGCAGGCAGGAAGCGACCCGCGCCATGCACCCCCACGGCCTCTCCCGCAGCCGCTGCGTGCACGACGACGACGACGCGCCGATCTTGGCGACGACGGCACTGGCCTCGCCGGCCCGAACACACCGCGCCCACAAGAAGGCTCGGGTTTGCGCAAACGCCGGACTGGACAAAAAGGTTCGGGTTTGCACAAACGCCGGACTGGACAAAAAGGTTCGGGTTTGCACCAACGCCGGACTGGACAAAAAGGTTCGGGTTTGCACAAACGCCGGACAGGGCAAAAAGGTTCGGGTTTGCGCAAACGCCGGACTGTGCAAAAGGTTACCTCTAGACTCGCTAAGGGTGGTCCTAACACCCATGTACTTCAAATAACGATCAAACGAAGCCTCCCGGTGTACTCAACATACTCAACAGTAACGTTTCAGGCTTCTTACAAGTTGACGATCAACTGTAAACAGTACATGCCCATGCACACAGGGCACCCGATCACCGCGAACTACGTCGCCTGTCCGACGGAGTAGAGTTGAGAGCGATGTACCTGACTATTCGACGCTCAACCAGACACCACCCCCCCCTATGTTTGCACCTACAACATCCCGCATGCCTGCCGCATCTTCGTCGCCTCATGCCCCCCGGTCTTGGAATTACAACGCCATCCGGTACGCCGGACTTGGGTCAGAGCCTCCATCGACCATGTATAACCACCACACCCTAAACCGCGGAGATGTGCTGGTCGCCAAATCAGCTCTAGAGGTATGGCTTTCATTCAGGTAGCACAGCCGAAGACGCACTTGTGATGCGGCAGTCTTCTGGTACGGCGTACACGTACGGCTTACTGGCAGCTGCCGTCAGCGGTCTCCAGGAGACGGCTAACCGTAAGAAGTGTAGAGACATGAAAACCCCGAAGTTTCAGCTAGCTTGATCAAATTCAGGTGGTAACGACTGCAGGGGTCCTTTTGAACTACAGACTGCTCCCTAACTAGAACTACATAATACCTTTCTGCACTGAAGAATCCGTGTGGAAAGTCACGAATCACAAGGAGAAGCGGAAATGCTATACGCGAACAATTCGCAAGGTAGTACTGCCCCGTACTGAGTGACTGTTTACCACATGGAAACTAGTGAGCAGGTTTGGCTCGAAGACGCTTACCGGGTTTGCCGAAGAAGGTCATCGGATCTTCGGAGATTACGAATAGCACGATATCGGAACAGGCGAAGATTGAATATTTGTGACCCACCTGCACAGCACGAATCACCTCGCTCTCAGCATTCCGCTCCGCGTTCGAAGCCGTTATGGAGGCAGGAGCTTGAAGAGTTTGAAAGATCTCTCGACTTGTACTAGAAGCTGGGCACCGGCTACCACATACGGAGAAATCCCAAAGGGCGTCGCCTGTGCTCTGCGCCACAGGATTCCTGGCAGTGTCCACGAGCCACCTGCCTACGAAAACAGATTCGCCGGACGCAATGCGGTTAGTTGGTGTTCAACTAACCATTTGCGGCCTCGATCTGAGGCCATTTTGTACTGGGCCGCCGGTGGACTCTGGAACGTAAACGGCGACCATTCCTTTACGGGCACAACAATTCCGGGAAAGCCTCCTTTCGGCCATACGATAGAGCGTCCGCTTCGCTTCCGCGTCTCCCACTTTAGTGTTTAGTTGGTCCCAATCTGCGAAAGTTAATGTAGCCAGCTCGAACAAGCCAGGCACGGCGGATGTTTGTTTCCGGGGATGAAGTGTCCAAACTCCGGAGGGGGACGCTGAACGCCCAATCCAAGCACGTTCATACAATTCTCCTCCCTACGCCCCAGTAACCGGACGATGTTCTATGTGTACGAAAACAACCTTGTTTGTAGCGCGACCATCTCGCAGGAAAATATTAAAATATCGGAGCAGCCCACCCCAACGCAAACGAGTCGCTTCAAATGTTCATTTGTGAGGGTCCACTCAATGTAAACAGAGCTCCCGGTCTCTTTGAGTGGCGCATTTGTATTGTGTTGAGGCAGAAAAAAAGATAGTGCTTTTGCCTCGTTTTTAGTTAGCGCCGTGCGTGCCGTGGCACCGTTGAACACGCAGTATCGATTAATGGATAGCATAGCTTTGGTGTAAGGTTTGCTGCGTGCGAGCAGCAGTGCGCAGCGTCGGGATCTTTGGGCCCATAGGGTTTGCGCGCATTTTCTTGTTGGCCAGCTTACTGTACGAAGTCGTCGCCTGCCGTTGGGTCGTCACCATCGAGTACTTGTCACTTGGTGTTGGCAGGCTAGGTCTTCCTGCGATTTTGACGCATTGCATGCGCGTAGTGTTGCGCTGCGCACGCCAGAAGTGCTGTACGTGTGCAAGCAGGAGGTGGTTGGTTGTTTAGCTGGGGGCGCCATTTTCTCGAGTCCGCAGCCTTGTTCGAGCTTGCAGCCGTCCTGTTAGGAGCCGCAACAACCTTTGCATTCTCGTAGCCACCCGTGGATAGGTTGCTTGATTCTGTTTTTTTTTTTGTCACTTGAAATCTTGAATACGGGATAAGGGACTAGACACCTCGAGTTTGAACTGCTCTCGATAAGCGACAGTCGGAAAACGTAACGTATCCTAGCAGGACCGACCCCCCCTCTGAAACAGCGAAGAATAAAGCACCTTCTTCTTTCTATCTGTTTTTGTCAAGAGCTGCGTCCTCTTAACTATTCTCAAGAGGCTTTTAGGCAGCACTCAAGCAGGAGGAAGGAAGAAGGTATACAAGGTGTATCCCGCATCTCGAGATGGAGGTGGCCCTCTTCGCCATCGGCGGCGGGTTCTTCGTGTTTGGAGCCGGGATGGCAGTACTTGCCTACATGCGGAGAAAGAACGGCGAAGACTTCGAGGACCAGCGCCTGCTCGATGCCCGCGAGAAGGAAAACGCCAAAATCGGCGAGGACCCCAAGTACCTCGAGAAGCTTCTGCACGAGCGTGAATCGCGCAAACCGGCTTACGGCCCGCACAGCGACGGCGGGGCGACGGGCCTGCGACAGTCTTCGGCGGGCAGCCTCAATGGTGGCCGCTGCGTGCAGCTTTCACCCGCTCCTCCGCTTTCACAGTACCAGTTTCCGCCCCCGAACCCGAATGTGTCTCCTCGAACGACCGTCGAAGAAAAAGCCGTGCCGGTCGAAATTGAAGCGATGCCTATTCCCACGCGCGACACGCTGAAGCCTCGGACAGACGAACCCAAACGCGAGCTTAAGCGCATGCGTGAAGAAAGAAGGCAGTCCGAGCAGGTCGCATCAAAGCATGCCCTCATCCAACAGCACCCTGATCTCGATGTGGAAGACGCGATGAGCAATCCAGCCGAGAGGTGGTCTCGGAAGCACGGCGACCGACTCAGCAGCGCCTCACCAGTGCACCAGCCGCCCGCCTCTCCTTCTACGCGCCCTTTTGCCACCCCGTACAAAGTGCATCTGCAGAACCCAAAAGAATCGCTGGGTATAAATTGGTGTGCTGAGGGCCCTGATGCACCGGTCCAAATTACAGGTAAACATTCCATTCATTACTCGTCGGCCTTTTTGGAGTCAGAGGGGGAAACCGCGGCTGCTCTTTGAGCAGCGTGGGTGGGCTCGCTGTTGATAACTACGACCGCCTGATCTTTGTCAGGTAGTCCTTGCAATCTTGTAGCGCAGCATGGCCAGAGTTGCTACGGAAAACAGGGTACGGTTAAGAGCAGCAAAGGAAGGGCGAACTGGAGGAGAGTCGCGGACGCAACAATGACCGGGTTTGCGCATTCCCGCAATACCCGGATCGCCTCGCTGGTGAGCCAGAACCTGGAACAGTGTATAAAAAACGAGACGTGCCAACGGGGAATGCCCAGAGAGACGGCCACGTATCTCGTGCACGACGTAAACTGCCACAATATATGGTCCCCTTCGGTGTAAGCGTCCGTATTCGAACACAGAGGACATGTCAAGTACTTTTCTGGGCTCCCACCGTGGGGCCACAGAACCAAACCGAAGACTTTACCTCCGTTCCCCTTCCATCCAAATTGCGTGAACACAGATCTCGAGCCCAAAGGTGCTGCATCCAGGAATGGCGTGCAGACGAGCGGTTTCATCGTTGGCGTTGGAAACCGGCCTATTAGCTGCTTCAGCGATATGAAAGAAGCCTTCGAGAGCCTTCAAAGCGAAGGCAAAACTGACTTTGTAATCCACGTCTCATCGGATGATCCTCGTGAAATGGAGGATGCGTACAGCAGACCTGGCAGCCCATTCTATTTGCCAGCTGCCGAACTTGGCGACCAAGCAATCCGGGAGCAGCTGGGATCTGTACTAGAAGAATGGGTTGACGAGCAGGACACAGAAGCGGCGCTGGAGTTGTCGCCGTCATCGGTAAAGCCGGCGACGCGCCGAAAGACTGCGTCATACGGAAATCAGGGCAATGTACATACTCGCTTGGTTCCGAAGATGTCGCAGCAACCCGCTTCTCCTGAGCACTCTCCACGTGGCCGTGCGCCACAGTCCCCGCCACCTGTGCGATCCCCAACAAACAATCTTGACTCCTTCGACGAAGCTGAAAGTCGGGCAAAATTAGCGTTGCGCGGACTTCCAAGCCGACCTCTCGCATCTGGTGGCATACCTGTACCCGCTCATCGCAGACGGGTGCACGATCCGCAGAAGGCAACACTCGATCACGAAGTAGTCGATGTCCTACCTTACCCTACCAACGATGTGTGAGACTTCGAGTCCCCCCACGCTCCTCGCCCTCCCTGGCAGGGAGCGGCTTCATTCTCTGGAAACCTGGTGCCTGACAAACCTGAAGCATCACCCAAGGATTGTGCCCACCCGCAACCAACACAAGTGTCATTCGTCAAGCAAGTTTCTCACGAATTCTTTGATTTTTACTCTGTGTGGTCCCCGTAGACGTAACCATGAGCCTCTTTTCAGACATTGGACCCGCATCCAAGTACTTTCACAGTTTATTACCTCGAGATCGATGCAGGCTCTATCCACACTGCATTCAGTGCACTGTCAGCTGGCGATTAGTTTCCACCAGCATGAAACCAACCTACTAAGCCGCCCAACCGTCGCCACGGCACCGCTGAAGAAAGTCGGCAATATTAGTAACCTCCCCTGCAGTAACACCTTCGACACTCTGTAAAATGGCTGAGAACGGCCGCTCTGGCTGAATCTCTCGTACTAGCAAGACTGGTTTTGTTCTAGCCATCGCAGATTTCTACATTTCTGTCGAAACGTCAGAGCTGGGTTTCGCACAGTGCTCTAGAGGAGAAGACACGTGCTGTTGTGCAGATGTGTCTCCTCCGCCCGCTTGGGGTCAAACTACCCTCCGCCAGCGTGAGCTGCAGAAACGAGCTTTGGTCAAGCGTGTCCTTCATTGTGCTCACTATTGATCTGCCAGGTACACCCCAGGTCCCCAATTCGATCTGGACATACTCAGGCTGTGCCCTGGACCTTGGTACGTGTCCCGTAAACTGCATCAGCCGCTAGCTTCCACGCACTGTACAGGTTCTGTCTCTGCAGAACAGCCCTCTACTGAAGGAAAGAAGTAGTTGGCCAAGCAACAAGTTATCGTCTGGCGATGAAAGGTGTTCTTGAAGAGTTTCGAACAAGGTTGCCGTTTGCAAAGTAAAGGACAATGTTCCAAGAAATTTCTCCCATTTCCCTGCCATGGCAACACGGCCAGAGCTGAGCTGAAGCTGATAGCGAGACAAGTGGCCGAGCTTCACTAGTCCAAAGCTCGCCTTTAATGCCGCTTACTGGAACAGTATGTAGTCGCCTCCTCATAGTTGAGTGTAAAAGGCAGACGGGAGCATCCCAACGGTGTCTTATGAGACGACCGATGCTACGGAGTAGCACGACGAGTACTTGCGGACCCCACGCAACTGAGGCACTCGGGGGGCAGCAGCTCTCACGTAAAGAAGACCCCGGCACTTGCCATTGCTCAAAATCTTCAGAATGCAATGATGGTCTGACAAGCGTGCTTTGAGTTAAATTCAGTATACCACAAACCATGTCAACTCCAGAACACACACGATGACCTCATCAAGAGGCAAGATGCGTGAAAGTTTGGGAGATGCCGAACAAGGGCCTTCCGCCGGTGCCGGGGAAAAGGATGAGCCCCCTGATGCCGAGAATGCGCCAGAACCGCAGCATGAGGAAGGTAGCGACTGGATCACGTCGTCGAGGGCGAACGACCACTACACGGAGGGACTCCGTAGGGTTCGTGGGCGGGACTTTCTGTCAGCATACCGCAGCTTCACGAAGGCCATTTTCCTTCTCCCGGAGGAGCCGATCTTGTACGTCGCGCGTGCGGAGACGTGCATCAATTTGTGTGACCTGTCATCTGCTGCTTCGAATTACCGCAAAGCAACCACCCTTCAATCACCACCAGATGCAGCGCACTTCGATCGACTCGTCGCTGTGCTAGACACGCTCGGATTGGCAGCGTTTTGCGAAGGCCGCATTGAAAGAGCGCTCGAGTACTTCAACTCTGCTCTTGAGTACACCCCTTGTCAGAAAGGCATCTTACTGCATCGATCGTTGTGCCTATTCATGTTCAAACAACACAAAGAAGCTTTGCGTGATGCTGAAATCTGCACCGATGCTTCTCCACCAACACCATTTGTCTGGGTAGCCAAAACGGTGTTCCACATGATGGGAAACCGTATCTCCGAAGCTAAAGATAGTCTCGAGAGATGCCTCGCAATGGCTGCCCATCAACCGCTTGTCACGTCGCTTCAAATGTCGTTCGATGCCTTCTACAATCGGTTCAAAGGTCAAGCTTTCGCGGCTATTGAAGATGAGCGGTGGAGCTTCGCTGAGAAACAACTCGGAACTTGCATTGCGGCATTTCCTCATGATTCAGAGCTGTACCTCGCCCGATCGGGTGTTCTCTGTTCGCAACAAAAGTACACAGCGGCGGTTCAAGATTTGTTTGAAAGCATCAACATGGCCGGTATGAATAGCTTTTTCGGCAGCATCTTTGCTGTGTTTGGGAACGTGCACTTTAGCAGGATGTCCAGTCATTGAGACGGGAACACCGACGCCGTACCGACATGCTCAGGTGCAAACAGAGGAACGAGTTGTTTTTTGGTCTGTAGAACCCCTAAAACGACCCATCGTGTGCATTTTTGTGTAGTACCCCCACAAGAAATGATGATACATACAGGTGAGGCGACACCCAAATGCAGTGCCCAGCTCTCAGCAACGCTCACTCGAATCGCCGAAGAGCTTTTCGCCAAAAACAGCATTCGACAGGCCATAAACTACTGCGAAGAATCCCTAAAATGGAATCCCGACCACGTGTCCGCTCTCCTGCTACGAGGCGAATGCCTCAAGGTTCTTGGAGATCACGAGTCTGCCATGAAGGACTTCAAGCGCGTTCTGGAAGTTGATGGGGCGAACGATGAAGGCGTCTGGCGGCTCGGGAACCTGCATGCATCGTGGGGCACCCTGCTGTACGCGCAGCAAAAGTATGGTCTGGCGGAAAGAGAATTCAGCAGGGCCATATCGTACAGTGCTTTGGAGCCCATGCATCACATCAACCGCGCAAAGTGTTTGCTCATGTTGCAACAGCCATCCGCTGCTGTCCGGGAATATGTAGCATGCTGGAAGATCTCAAAGCAGGATCCATCTGTTATGAAGCTTCTACGCAAACTGTGTCCAGCAGCTATTCAACGCGCGGTTGAGACTCACACAGCTGATGATGAACCATCCGATCTTAGACCTTTCGGTGACAGTGGTATCCTTGTTGCTCGACGGCCCAGTTTCCAGCCGACCGATACGTTCCAGCAAAGGAGCAGTAGACGTGGCAAACAAAGAAATGGCACGACCCGATCGCAGCGCCAGCCACAAGCATGCCATCTTCCAATTGCGCTGAATTTCTCCGCTTGCAAGGCATCCGTGCTCCCTACTTTGCCACAGCAAACGCGGTAGCTTTTTGAGCTTTTCCAATCGTCCGTTTCAGTTCAATCAATATTTTTGGATCCAACTGCAACACGGAGTTCCGTCACAACTTCTGTTGCGATCGGACTTTCAACTGCCCCCTTCCTTCCTCTCACAGCCCTGTTGTGTTTGCAATGCAAACAGAAGGCACACGGCACCATCAAACGATATTCACTCGGTCGCAGCGCAGTGTTCGTCTTGTATTACAATGGATGCACACCTGCCATATGAGTCTTCAAGGTTGATTCGTGCATGGCGGCAATCTTTGGCATGTCACTATACTCTGGGGTCTGTTGCGGGGTGTACAACATCATCAAAACCAACGAGCGCTTTGTCGCTGCAAAGCATTTAACACAAGTGGGCTTGCCTACGTTCATCAGAACAACCGCCAGGTGAAATGGGATCGGATGGAAGAAGCTATTCCGAAGCTTCATGGTTTGGGGGATGGCACGATGGAATATGCCATATACTCTGCAACAGAGGATGCGACTAATGCCTATTGGGAAGGGCTTCGAGAACGAGTATTCGCAATTATAGGCGATTGGGCGGACCAGTACATGTGGCACCGTCAGCGTCTGCACTTTAAGCTTGAGGAAAAAGGCGGAAGAAAGTGCCTAGCCGGAGTGCTTTTCTTTGGCGAAAATGGCGAGGATGAGTGGTATGTGACAGGTCTCCTGCTGAAGGTGTCAGCGGAAATTGATGACGTGCTGGTGCACGTTGTTGACAGCGACGGACAGTTCCTGTTGATCGAAGCGGCAGATGCGTTACCGCCTTGGATGGATCCTGAAGGAATGGACAACCGTATCTTTCTCCGAAACGGGTATGTCATAGCGATTCCGCCTGTGCCAGAGAACCCAGGGCAGTGCTACGCTTTGGCACCGATTCTTAACCGCGGCAAAACGCAGCAACACAACGTCTCTGACTGTCCACACGTGCCGCTCGATGTAGCGTTAGAGGTCGTCGTGCGGTCGAGTTGCCTTGATTTGCGGTGCTGCGAGGTGACCGACAGTTTGAAGGCACGAATCTCAGGTTACCCTTCTGCTTGCCTGCAAGATCAGAAACATTGTGTCAGCCTGCGGCTTCCAACACCTGTGGCTGTAGCACTGACGGCAGTGCCGTCCCTCCTACCAACCGCCGTTCTGACCTTTTGTGAGAGGACACCAGACGACCTCCGCTTCATGAAGCTGATGCCAACGTTTTCCCCAATTCGTGTAGGCATCTCCATTGCGCCAGTTAAGATGACAAAGCTGCTTTATGCCATGCTTTCGCAGCAGCAGTTTGAGCCATACATTGCTCACTTCGGCCCAGTACCAGATCGGGCGAAGGAGTCGAGTTTGTACAGGCAATACATGCTTGGCGCTCACGTGGCAAGTGGCTTTGAGGCTGCCTATCAGCAAGCGGCAATCGTGGCTCGACCACGACAGGAGACACGTGCCGTTTCCCAACAATTTGAGGAAAAGCGAACCGGTACCGCCAACGGAAGTTTTTCGCAGCCATCACGGAACCAACCACACATGTCTGTGCAAAATGATCCCCTTGGAAAATCTGCTCCTCATCCACCACAATCCGGTGCCGACGCTGCGTATTCTGCAGAACTGGACAGAACGCGTCAGGAGAGAGAGCGGAAAAAAGGCATTTCCAATACGAACGGTCCTGTCATCGATGGAACACACGGAGAAACGCCTTGCACCACAAATTGGGAAGAGTATCTTGCGAAGCTGACTCGACTTGGATATTTCGGAGGCGAAGTGGAGGGCAGTAAAACATGGACGGAAACGTCCGAGGCTGCAAAGACCTTTTTCGCAAACATCCCAGGCTCTCACGCACTCTCGCCCGGCAACCCAAGCCCAAATCCTGTTGCCAGCGGCACAACGATGCAAAACAACGATCACCCTTGTGAGTCGAGACCTTGCCCTTTAGGACTCTGTCTGCCATGGAATGAAAGCTTCAACAATTGCGCCGCTCCCGTGCCATACACTGAGGATGGGGGTTTAGACAATTACGCCGATCTTACTCATCGGTCCATTGCACACTGGATGTCGGCACGTATCCTTACCGAGCTTCCCCGCAAAGTTAGCTTCGACGAAGTTTCGGACAACTCTGACGATTGGTTAACAGTGGACCCCAATGAGACGGACATCACACTAGCTTCAAAATTTGACGCCTCCCTTGACCACAAGCTTCAGCTGGACGCCGCCGACCGAGCTGCAGCAGCAAAGAAGGTTCAAGATTATGAGCTTGCCCAGAAGATTCTCTCCGACACGGCGGAAGCTATGACCCAGTTCGTGAACACAAAAAACGATTATCGAGGCGTCGTGCACGATGGGATCCCGGGCTTGTCCGAAAAGCGTCCACCAGCTTCACACTCTACATCGAACACAGCAGCGGAGGCCGTATCTCCTGCCGACGAAGACTACCTCCCTCCGGAAAAGTGTGACTGGTATGTATTTCATCACACGCGACACGCGGGAAGAAGTGTCTACCTAGGGTTTTCCCAGAAAGTAGGATGTTGCGCGAGCAGCTTTTTGTCCTTTTGATAGAAGAGCAGCAACCCCACAAGCTGGTTCTCGATGTCGCTTTTCTCAACCCATGTAACGCGACGTGCAATATCTCCGACTTGCCACGAAAAGAGTGTCTTCGCGCCTGATCCCGTCAACAGTTGTCGTCAACTCGTCTGGGTACTCAACGAAGTGCTTTCTCGACTGCTGAAAGGCTTTTTGACCTTCCTTGAACTGCACAGGCATTTTGATCGCGCTAAATTTGAGAGCATTCGTAGGCAGCTGCTTGGGATCGAAGTCCAGACACTCGTGCACGACCGTGAGGAAGGAGATAGCAGCCGTTCATCATCCAGCGACGAAGATTTTTGCGATGTCAATCTGTTAGATGCCCTGGACTCCGAAGCCAGCAGCGCGAGTGCTGCGAAGTTCAAAGAGTACTGCAATCAGCTAAATGAAGAATTGTGCAAGTACCCACACCTAGCTCGTCCTGAAGAGGAAGATGCAACTACTTCCATGATGGCAAATTTCTTGTCCAGTGCGGAGGCACAGGGTGGATTGGCTGGTCCTGTCTCCAATCTCTTGGATCAATTGGGCATCACGCTTCCCGAAAACACTTCGTCGAAATGCTAGCTGATTCTGTCATCATATTCGGAACTACACTAGCCTCGCCTTGCCTGCAACAACAATCAATGGAATCATGTCTAGGCTCGAACATTTTTTGCACCTTTCTGCCGATCTTTGCATGGCGCAAGGTGTCCAAGACCTAGTGGACGGGAACAAGTGGTTTTTGGTGCCGAGGGTAACGCACCTGTTCTTATGCGCTGATGTCCTGTCGATCGATCCCGTGTTGTCGCGTCAAAAAGACAAAGAGGGAATTCGTATATCCCTGGCACACAATCAAGCATCACTTCTTCATGGCATGTGCGGAAGCATCTGGTGCACCGCACCTAGACCGGTCCGATGACCAACCGGGTTTGCAGGGTTAGTATCTGTGTCAATCTTACCAGTGAACGCTGACGATACCAAAGTGTAACCAGTCTCACTTGAAACCGAATCGGTGCCGGTTCATGGGCATTATTGCTTCACGCTGACACGGTCTTTGTACTTGATGATCGACTCATCAAAGCTAAGTATCGGAAGCTTAGACGTCCCGCCTGGAGAGACACAAGCTCTTACAGGTAAGGCCAACACCCCCCCCGGGTCGAGCTAATTTATTCCTGGGTGAGCTTTTTCAGGCTTTTTTTCGAGACTGGAGGTCCTATGAACATGCAATGTGAATAGCCTCTATTCGAGCCAACCCCACTTTTCTCTACTGTACTGTTTTGTACTAGATAATAGCGCGGAGCTGGCTTTTTCCGTTTTTCGGATTTCATGCCTGTATGGTCCACTTCAACAGTGCGACGGTCTCCGGACCCACAGGTCCGCGGTTCGATCCGAAGTGTTTTTTTCGGTTTGAAGTTTTTGAGAATTTTTCGAGACTGGAGGTCCTATGAACAAAGCTAAGTTCTTGGGGAAGCAAAGTTCGGATGAAGCAAAGTTCTGGTGAAGCAAAGTTCGGGCGAAACAAAGTTCTGGGGGAAGCAAAGTTCGGGCGAAGCAAAGTTCGGGCGAAGCTAAGTTCTGGTGAAGCAAAGTTCGGGCGAAGCAAAGTTCGGGTCAAGCTAAGTTCGGGCGAAACAAAGTCCGGGCGCTTTTCCGGCAACTTTGCTTCACCCGAACTTTGCTTCCCCAGAACTTAGCTTCGCCCGGACTTTGTTTCGCCCGAACTTAGCTTGACCCGAACTTTGCTTCGCCCGAACTTTGCTTCACCAGAACTTTGCTTCACCCGAACTTAGCTTCACCCGAACTTAGCTTCGCCCGCACTTTGTTTCGCCCGAACTTAGCTTGACCCGAACTTTGCTTCGCCCGAACTTTGCTTCACCAGAACTTAGCTTCGCCCGAACTTTGCTTCGCCCGAACTTTGCTTCCCCCAGAACTTTGTTTCGCCCGAACTTTGCTTCACCAGAACTTTGCTTCATCCGAACTTAGCTTCGCCCAGAACTTTGCTTCGCCCGAACTTTGTTTCGCCCGAACTTTGTTTCGCCCGAACTTAGCTTCACCAGAACTTTGCTTCACCCGAACTTAGCTTCGCCCGAACTTTGCTTCACCAGAACTTAGCTTCGCCCGAACTTTGCTTCGCCCGAACTTAGCTTCGCCGAACTTTTTCGCCCGATCTTAGCTTCACCAGAACGTCCGAACTTTGCTCACCCGAACTTAGCTTCGCCCGAACTTTGCTTCGCCCGAACTTTGTTTCGCCCGAACTTAGCTTCACCCGAACTTTGCTTCACCAGAACTTAGCATTGCCCGAACTTAGCTTCGCCCGAACTTTGCTGTTCCCCGAACTTTAACTGCTGCCTCCAGTCTCGCCACGCGCCGGCCTTAGCCGAGCGCACGTACTTCCGACTAATTTGTTCCGGGAAGTGAAAATTATCCACCTGGTCCGGGCTCCTGGTAAGTTCCCCGAAACTCCCCGACACTTCCCCGAAACTCCCCGAAACTCCCCGATACTCAGCCCGATTTTTATGGGAAAAAGTGGGGCTGCCGGTGGGTGGGCAGGTGTACAGGTTGGTAGTTGAGTGGACAGATGGGTGGATGGGGGTGGGCAGGTCGGTGGATGGATGAACAGGTGGGTAGTTGGGTAGACGGGTGGGTGGATGGGGTGAGGTGTGCAGGTAGGTGTGCTAGTGTGCTCGGACGCGGCTCTCTTGAGCCGTCCGTGTTCCTCCTCCTCCGATCCTCTTCCTTGGGCACCTCGACAGCTCGCAAGGCGTTTCTTAAGAACGTGCGAGAGAACTCGGAGGCAGTTGTTGAGGCATGCCTTGCAGCCTGCGGATTCGGAGGGCCTCAAGGCGAACCAGCAGTTGCTGGAAAACCTGCAGGGCCTGCTTGAGTCCTTGAACACAGTGAGGAGTGGAACAGGACGCGTCGTGTGCATGAGCGCAGGTTCAACCATCATCTGACTCTTCAGTACCACGAGTTTGCTATTCTTATGTCAAACTCTCCAATTCCCTCTTGGGTTTTGGTTTGGGCAAGAAGTATTCGCGCCCGCCATCTGACCACGCTGCAGCAGTCACGTGTAAACCGGGCAGACCCAGTCGTCCCCCATCTGGTCCCGAACGACGAGCACCGCTCCTGCACCCGAGTTTAGCCTTCAATGATTGGAAGCCGCATCGGAAACAGTGGGTCAACCCGTCCCGGAATTTTGAATTCGTGCACCCGGTTGAAAGGAGTGTCCACTTCGGAGTCCACGTTCACTTATGTGGGGAGTTGTAGAGTACGGGAGGAACCGGAAATCTCCGGAAAGATGGTACCCGCATTCCAGCTCGTCCCGGGAAAGGTCAGTCGACGACCGTATGCAGGTGGGTGGAGGCCATGGGACTGCGAAGGCGTGACCACCCCATAAGGAGGACTCTCTATCTTGCGTTATCTCTCTGTCCCAGTCGCCATAGCAACCTTATCCTCGGCCAAGCATCATCCTGCAACCCTGCTTTCAGGATGGCCATCGTGCCTCTCATTTTGGTTATCAACCTTACTCCTCGCCCGAATTGCCGTCTTCGACCGTAACTGCCCCTGGTCCTGGTGGTTAGGGTTAGAGCCTGCGGCGATAATCTGCATCTGCTCTCTTTCGTGACCTCTTCGTGCTACCTCTTCGTCACTGGCACTTTATCTTGCACCTCTGCCCGCCGCGGAGTGCACGTCTCTGTCTTCTGATGGCGAGTCCTTACGCCGCCGCTTCGTTGCCAGCGGCTGTCCTAGTGTCGTCGCCTTCTGCGGTGTTCTCGATGGCGGTGTTGGCGCCGGCATCCGCCGCTTCCCTTGTGGCGCTTTGGGCCGATGGTCGCAGCTTGCGTCTCGACTTCGGTGTCGCTTCGGGCGTCCCCGGGGGCGAAGGCCCGCGCTTCTGTCTCTTCGCCGCCGACTCCGCACATCGGCATATCGTGCTGCAGGCATCCGTGGTAGGCCTGGGCACGCCTACCTCCATGCGCTGGGTCTCCGCCGCCCACTAAATTTACCCTCTTCTGCCCCTTCTTGCCGGAGGTGCCGTCTTCGAAGGCGTCCCACCAGCACGTCCAATCCTTTCCTCCCCACGTGGAAAATACGTCCATCCCCCAGACCTCATCATTGAAGGCGTGCCTGTTCGTCGAAGCTGCGACTCGAGCACGAGCATCGTCTCTGTACCCGCACGACCTCTGGTGGAACGGTTCCTGCTCTCCTTGCCGCGGATCCTGTCGCTACCTGTGTCTAAACGAGTCAATCTGTACCTCCCAGTCTGTCCTTCCTTCTCAGCCTCTATCTTCGTCTTCGGGGCATAGCCAAACACGGGACCGCAAGGTAGGGCCAGCGTAGCCCCCTCCCCACCTTCGCCGGCTGCAGGGAAAGTGGTCGCCACACAAAGGAAATACCCCGAATTTCCCCGAATTTCCCCGAAACTCGCCGAAACTCCCCGATACTCCCCGATATTTTCGTCTGGACCAGGTGGAAATTTATTCCGGGAAGTGAAAATTTGTTCCGGGAAGTGAAAATTTATTCCGGGAAGTAGGGGGGCCCACCAGGGATGATAAAATACAACCCCAGTTTCAAAAAATACAAAAAATACAAAAAATACAAAAAATACAGTATTTTTTGTATTTTTTGGTATTTTATGGATTGCCAGCAGTGGACGATCTTAAACACAGGGGGTGACAAAAAACACCTCAAAAAAAAAATTCCCCGCTGCGCGGGGCCTTCTGGACACTGTTAGCCTCAGTTACAAAACACTTCCAAGACCCAGAGGAATCCTGATCTTCTACACACAGCAAATATCTCCTTGGAATCCTTGGCAATGGGGGTCACATTGGGGGTCAGGAAAAGGCATAGAGCCTTGCAGATTGTGCTTGGCTCATGTGCCTATTCGAGCTAAAGGGGGGGGTAGACCTACTATCCAGGGGGACCTATTATCCTAGGATAATAGGTCGACTGGTTTTGGAGATAAATTTAACTTTCTAATTTTTCAGCGGCGAGTAAATTTTTTATGGAAGTACCTGCTGTGAGTGTAACACCAGCATACCAAGTGAGAAGAGTGTGGAAACAGCATAGAATGTAAATGTTGCCAACAAGCAAAAAGAGAGAGTGAAAACAAGAAAAAAGAGCTGTTAAAACGGAAAAGAGGCTGATCAATATGTCAACCTGTGCGTTGTTCGGTGGCACTTCTTCCTTGAATTCTACCGCATCCAGTGCAGGGAACGTCGGCCAGGCGGACGTGGGAGTGCCTTGTGATATCGAAATCCCTCAGTTATGTTAGGGATGAAGCCAGAGGTGACAGAAAATTTTGCCACAGGGAAGGGGGCTTGTCGCAGCCAAGCGTTCATAGCAATGTTGCTTTTCAATCCTTCGATGTCGGCTCTTCCGAACCTAGACAAGCAGAATTGCTATGATCCAGGCTTTATCCAATGCTTATCCTAGAGCTATCCAGGGTTTTGTTGCAGGGTGGTGTTTTTTTCCTTCGCGCCTTCGGCGCGATATTGATTAATGTTTGGTAAAACCAACCTGTCCGTTCGAGTGTTGGTGGGTGCCCTTTGACAATTTTTAACGCCACTAGTTTTAATGTTCGCGGAATTTCCGGGAAAAAATCGGGTGGATGATAGGTCTACCCCCCTTTAAGCCCGAGGGTGGGAAGGGGTGGGAACAAAAGGGACAAAAAGTGTGTAATGTGTGTAGCGGGAGATACCCTGTGGATTGTTGCGGTCTCTGCCACTCGATCCATGATTCCCGTCGTAAACTCTGAGAACCACTTTGCTGGTGCTGCCGGGAGAAAGTGCATGCCTTGTGACATTCGGGCGCACATTTCGAAGCACTGTGCGGAACAGAGGATCCTCCACAGTGAAGAAAAGGCTTGCAAAAACACATCTGATGCATTGCTGCATGCTGTCCCTTTCAACTTCAGGCATTCCGGGGCATATACCGAGGCGTGTCTGCTCGAACAGAATTGCCATGAGCACCACTTTTCACCACTTGCTACGTCGGACTGACATCCTTCGGGGGGTGGTGGTTTGCCCCAAAATATTCACGCCGCCCAGCTCTTCCTCATCAGCTGGGAAACACTCCAACCCACACGAAACCCGTCCCAGCAGAGAACACCGGGACCCCCCAACATCCCCAAAAAATCCAAAAAATACAAAAAATACAAATTCCGGGTTCAAAAAATACAAAAAATACAAGTCCAAAAAATTCCATCAAATACAAGGCTTCTCAACCCTGGGGCCCACGTACCCCCTTTTTTTTGGGACAAAAATTATAAGAGGTGGTTGCTCAAGCTTTTCGTGCCGCGGAAAACCTTGTTGCCTTTATACATGTTCCCCGGATGTTGCCCCACATTTTTCCTCCCCAGATTGGCTGATTTTCGAGCCTCCAGGTGAACATCGTACTTTTCATGGACGGTTTGCTGGGGAAATGCACTTAACGTTTTTTTGGCCCAGATACCATTTTTTTGAGATTTTCGCAATCATGGGTTTTGAGCTAAAAACCCACACCTTCCTCCCGAAAACATCATTTTTTCTAGGTGCAATACCATATTTTGGACAGCTCGTGCATTTTGGCGACCTCTTTCACCATCCAAAAATCCACTTATGGTGGTGTCAGTCTATCTCAAGAGTTTGCAAATAATGCGGTGCGGAAAGTGGGATAGCTCGGAAAATTGCAAAAAGCGTGTCTTAGAGGGTGGGATAGCTCAGGAAGTTGCAAAAGGCACCACGTAGAGGGTGGGATAGCTCGGGAAATCGCAAAAAACGGGTTCTAGAGGGTGGGATAGCTCAGGAAATCGCAGAAATCGTCATCTGGAGGGTGGGATAGCTCAGGAAATCCCAGAAATCGTCATCTGGAGGGTGGGATAGCGCAAAAGACGCATGGTAGAGGGTGGGATAGCTCAGGAAGTTGCAAAAAGCGCGTCGTAGAGGGTGGGATAGTTCAGGAAATCGCAAAAGGCGCCATCTAGATGGTGGGATAGCTCAGGAAATTGCAAAAAAACGCATTGTAGAGGGTGGGATAGCTCAGGAAGTTGCAAAAAGCGCGTTGTAGGGGGTGGGATAGCTCGGGAAATCGCAAAAGCCGCCTACCGGAGGGTGGGATAGCTCAGGAAGTTGCAAAAAGCGCGCTGCATAGGGTGGGATAGCTCGGGAAACTGCAAGAAGCGCGTTGTAGAGGGGTGGGATAGCTCGGAAAGCGCGTCCTAGAGGGTGGTAGCTCAGGAAATTGCAAAAGGCACCATCTAGAGCAAAGACGACTTTGCCGAAGAGCATGATAGTGACAAAAGAAGAGTCTCAAATTAGTGCCCTCGAGTCCTTGTATCTGAGCCAGCTCTTGGAGTTAGCCTAAGTGTGTGAAGCAGCACCGCCAACTCAACGTTCGAAGAAGGATGTCCTGGTCGAGTTGCTGAGTCCTCACTTTGGAGAGCTCGAAGAAGAAGTTCGAACCATGATGGCAAACAGCGAGCAGTCTCGGGGCGAAGCAAAAGAAAAGAAGAAGCGTGCCCGTGCCTCGCAGGGCCCGTCCTCCCCACCGAGGAGGAAGCGAACTACGCCGGGGAAGCCCCTTTGAAAACGTGCCCTGTTTTGTACTTGGCTTTTGGTGGTTTGCGAAAGTGCCGGCTCCGTCTTGCATGGCATGCTACTTATCGAGGCATCCGGAAAACGATGTGACACAGGAAACGGCCGGCTTGGTCTTCCTTGTACGGCATGGAAACCATTATTTAGCAAGCCGGCAAAAAGAAACTGCGGCAAAAAAGCCATTTTTTCCAGATTCCAGTTCCATATTCCTCAAATCATAGATGGCCGTTATATAACGTTATATAACGTTATATAACGTTATTCCCGGAGTTATTTGTTACCCCCCCCCTAAATCCAGAAAAACCGTTATTGACCGTTATAAAACCGTTATTTGCCATTTTTGGTCGAAAAATAACGTTATTTGACCGTTATAACGTTATATAACGTTATATAACGTTATAATAACGTTATAATAACGTTATAATAACGTTATATAACGTTATATAACGTTATATAACGTTATATAACGTTATATAACGTTATATAACGGTTTTTTACCAGTCCATAGGAGGTCACACTGTCCTCCAGATTTTGGTCGTTTTTGGCCATTTTTGCCACATTTTCCAGATTTTGGCCAATTTTGGCTATTCTTGCCAATTTTTCCAGAATTTGGTCAATGTTGACCAGTTTTGCCGTGTTTTCCAGATTTTGGCCCGTTTTTGCCGATTTGGCCAGGATTGGCCATTTTTGCCATGTTTTTCAAAATTTGGCTATTTTTGCCGATTTTCCAGGTTTTGGCCAGTTTTGCCATGTTTTCCAGACTTTGCCCATTTTGGCCGTTTTTGCCGATTTTTCCAGGATTTTGGTCATTTATGCCCTGCCCTCACCAGAGCTATTCTTGTCTGAGTTTCTTGGGCCCGCACAAGCTCGAACAGGCAGTCCGTGCGCGGAAAAAATAAAGTCGAAAGACACCAATCTGTACCCCCATTCGGGATCGTCGGAAACATAAAAACACGTGTACCGCCCCACCCGCTTCGATTTCAACCACACTAGTCTTTCCAAAGGGAAAATCGACTATGCCTGCGAAAAGCTCCCCGAAGGTCCAGCCGAAGCCGAAGGCTCAGCCTAAAGCTCAGCCGAAAGCTCAGCCGAAAGCTCAGCCGAAGACCCCAGGTACACAGCGCAAACGGCCTCGCGTCGAAAGTACGGATAGCAACAGCAGCAGCAGCAGCAGCAGCAGCGCCTCGGTTGCAAAGGCGCGACGCGGAAGGAAGAAGGTGGCGGAAACGCTGCGCGTCGAGGCCTTGTCCCGCGACCTGGCATTGGCTGGCCCAAGCGTTCTCCCTGTCACGAAACCACCAAGTAAGAGCCCGGAACAACGATTCATGGACCGGATCAAGAAAACCGACCCCGGGCTGGCTGGGTTCTACGACGTCCGAGACGTCGATGCCCTCGACGTCAGTGACCTACAAAAGACGGCCTTCAAGGCGAATAGCGATCAAGTCGTTTTCTGCTTGGCGTGCAAAAAGGCGATGCCGGGAAAGAATCCCTATCACATGGGCAACATGCGCTCTCATGCTGTAACGCATGGCTACAGTTTACAGCCAAAGTCACCGAAGACGCCGACGGCAGGGTTCCCCCACGACAGCGTTTCGCTCGCAACCCCTGAATCCAGCCTCCAGGAAGTGCCGACGGACTTCGACACAGCCGTCGTGACCGCAATGGCGTACACCGGCATCTCGATGGAACAGATGGATGGCATCCTTTGCTGTCTGTCGAGGTTTGTGCCCGCAACATCTCGCGTGCGCAATCTAAAAGAACGACTCCTGCAGACGGTATTTGACACATCCCTGTCAGCGTTGCGAACACGACTGGCAACCGTTGACCCGCGGTCGTTGGCGCTTGTGCATGACGGGTCGACCATTGGGACTTGGGGGTCGTGTGTTGAGGCACTCGTGGTTATCCACGGGATGGAACAGTTTGTCCTCCCCATACAAGAACACACCGATGGGAAAGCCTGGACAGGTGCGGAGCTCAAGGTGGTGGGGCTGCGAGTGCTGCAGGAGGTGGGGGTGAGTACATGGCCGAGTGTCATGTACTCCGACTGCGGTGCCGCCAACGGTGCCCTCTCGCGTGAGCTCGCGAGCTCAGGCGCGGTTTCATTGTTCATCAGGTGTATTTTACACTTTGTAAAAAACACGATCAACGACTTCGACAAGAAGGCAACGCGGGACGCAAAGGGCAGGCGCATTGCGCGTCTTTTTTCTCACCTGTTCGCGGGTGAAATGTGCACCGCTCGCAAAACGCAATGGACGGATCTGCAGGAGCGGTACACGGCTCCAGCTATGAAGGTGAGGTGCGGGCTTGAAAAGCTGCACGAAAGGTTGCTGACGACGAGGCTGATGTTCGAGAAGAAGCTTCTCAGTCATGCTGAGTACGCAGACGTTCTGCTCGAGCTGAACAACGAGGCAGAATCGGTCCCAGCATCTGCCCAACCAGCCGCACAGCCTGCACCCGCTCAACCAGCCCCTGCACCCGCCCTCAGTTTTGAGGCGGTCGAGAAGAAGCTCAAGGGGAACATCGCCGCCGTTGCGATTGCACCCCCAAGGGCGAAAAAGACAGCCAACGACACCCGGATCGAGTCTTCAATTGGTGTCTACGAGCACCTCGCTGAGCGGATGCACATCCTGCGGCTGTTTGTCTCCCAGAATTTGGACGCGAGGGGGCAGCATTCGGCGGCCTCGTTCAAGGAACTCGCCGAATTGCTCAAGGACTCAGATGGTGCATCGCAAGTTGAGCGCATCGCGCAGCGCCTTTCACCTGTTTTAGAGTGTTTGAACGACTTGTCAGACAGGTCACGGGCACAGCCCTCGGCGCACCACGTCTTCAGTACTATGGCGGCAATGCTCGACGGGCTGGCTGCTATTGCAGCCGACCCCGACGCGCAGTTGCTGCACGACCACATAAAAACGGCCTGGGAATCCCATCCCAATTTTTCATTTTGGCAGCACGTTCGTTTCTTTGACCCTCTGGTCGCCTCTGCCTTGAACAAAAAGCTGTCGTGGGCCTCCATGCAGGGGGCAATACCCCAACTACAGGCCGCTCACGAAGATGAGTGGAAAGTCTTCTTGCAGCAGGCAAGTGCGCAAGCTCCTCGGATCGCCACTGAGGGCAAGGACGAACATGTCTCGGAGTGGTGGGCGAGGAACACTTTCCATTTCCCAAATCTGTGTCCCGTGGTGCAGAACGTTCTGTGCATGCTACCTGTTGCGACTGCAGCGGATAGCGTGTTTTCTTCCATTGGTAGCCGCTTTGCCGACATGAGGCGTGCCCGGTTGAAACCGACAACGAGGCAGCAATTGATGTTCTTGTACACCAACCAGGACATCGACGGAAGCCTCGAGTCTGCTGATAGGCACCACGCACTGAGGCATAGGGGCAGGCAGAAGACGAAGTAGGTCAACCACATACCGCGAATCAGGCAAATAGGTAACAAAATTCCCGCCACACGCTTCAACCAGGATATTTGGGTTTCTCGCTGAGTTTCACTATCTTCTTGCAGTTCAACAGCACTCCATTGTTAATCTAGGCCCGACATCAAGTTCAATGGTGGCCTTTCAGACAGACACCCAAAATGCGCCAATTTCAATTCCAAGCGACAACCGATGCAGTGCCGATTTCTTTTTGTTGAACTGTGGGAGAATACCCTCGTTTTTTCTCACTCTCCCCCATGTCCCGCCCAAAACAAATTTCCCGGTTGAAAACCACAAAAAATGTGCTCCTGTATCCCGGTATACTCTCAGAACCCCCACACGTGCAGACTTTGAGGTTGAGCCTACACAATTGAGGCGGCTCCTGGAGGTGTAATGAAAGCGCAGAAGTCAACCGACTTCACCGCGAAGCCCTCTCGGCCCACCCAAAATTTCGGGATATAGTATTATTGTGGGCACAAGGTTGTTGTGGCCGGGATATAACGGCATTCCACCGTTCATTTATACTTTTTCTTTCAATTTTCTTTTTTCCTATTGGTTTGTCTTCACCAGTAAGGTGACACAAAAACGCAAACAGGCAAAGGGGGAAAAACTGAAAAAAATATCACCTCAAGACACCAAACTGATCGTCCTTCGGGATCGACGGTAACACAAAAAAACAGCCGCCGGTAGGAAAACCTAAAACCTGCCTAAAGAAATCAACTGCCTTCGGGCCTAGGCTAGTCTGACACTAGTTGTCATCGAGAAAAAAGATCGATAATCGCCGGAAACACAAAAAAACACGATAAAAACCGACGGTAACACAACTGTCCAACTTTAATTCAACAAAGATGGTACCCAACACCGCAGATCACAATCACAGTGGTTCGCCACCAAAACAAAATACCGAACCCCACAGATGGTTGATTGCTACACCTTTGCCTGTTTGAGGGTTTTTGTGGTAAACTTCTGACTCTAATTACCATCTCTTGCTTTGCACTGCTGTTGCCATTTTTGTTCCCCAGGACAAGCCAGCCGCGTGCTCTCCCTTTATCCGGTAGCTCGACCTGCGCGTGTACGGGAAGCGCCAGCTGTGACTGCTCGACTTTGCATGTCTCGTGCTCATCATGCCCATATTTGGTACTGGGACATTGTCTGACTGGCGTAGTACGCAACGGTCTGCCGAGTGGACAAGCTTGGACAAGTTGGACTCCAGTGGCGGATCGTGCTCGTGACACACGCTACCGAACACTGTGCGGTTGCCACGACCGTTACGGGCCACCGACTGGGACGCGCGCCGGAAACCCAAAACTGCAGACATCCACGTCCCAAGAACAACACCGCACAGTGAAAGAGTCATGTGAATCCGGAAGGATCGCGTTTGTCGCGCTTGGGTGGAAGTCCGCAAGGAAATATGCAAGAGAAAAAGCTCTGGGGAGGGGCTATACAGACCCCTGAGGACCGGTTAATACGAATTATTTTCGGACCAGGTTTTGTTTCCGAACAGTTTCTGTGACCGGGATCCAAAAATCGACAAGAGTCTGGAAATATTGGCAAAAATGGCCAAAATCTGGAAATAATGGCAAAAATGGCCGAAATTGACCAAAAACTGGAAAAATCGGAAAATCGGAAAATTTGAAAAATCGGAAAAAATGGCCGAAATTGACTGATCTGGATAAATCGGCCAGAGTGGCCAAAATCTCAAAATTGTCCAAAATCTTGAAAAATGAGCCAATTCACCTACCCCCCCTGAAAGCGACTTGAGCTCGATTACACTCGATTACGCGTCGATTACACTCGATTACACTCGATTACGATCGATTACAATCGATCAGCTTTTGGTGAAATGGGGGGGTACTGTAACAATTGATTAAACACACAGCACTCAGCCAATCCTGATTAGCCGATGCAACGTGTCTATTATCGAGCCTTCTTCTGGGGCTAAAGATGCTGATAGCACGATCATCGAATATCGAACAAAAAGAAGCATATTCGTCTGAAAAAAGGATGTAGCCAGGCAGTGCAGCAGGGGACGAGGAAGTTCGGACTGACTTGTGGAAGCAGGTTGTCGAGTGCATGGGGGCTCGGGTACCCGTTTTCCCGTATTAGCAACCTTTGCAATTTAGCGCAGCTAATACTCGAGCCTTTTGGCATTCCCTGCGGGGCAGTTCCAGGCGATAGGGCAAGCGCTTGGCAGACACCCTGTCCTCGAAGATGTCAAGTTTCTGTTTGTGGGTTCGATCTCCCTGGCGACAACAAGGCGGTTGAAAACGGAGGCTAATCTCACCTTTAGGCACTGCAATGTCACGCATGCCATTGTCAGACGCTACCGTCTGGCATTGCGCAATTCGTGCCATAGTCGTTGGGGGTATTGACAAGGGGGTTCAGTGGACACTCATCTGTTGGCTCCTCGTTACTGCCCACGTAGGTTCCGGGAGGTCTGCTTGGCTGCACGCGGCTTGTGGTGTTGCTTCGTTCTTGAACTTTTTCTTCGGCTTCATGCGGTTCATCGTCCCGGCCTGCCCCTGGTACACGACTCGTCTCGTCTCCGTAGCTCGTCTATCCTGCTTCACTTCGTGCTTCCATCGAGCCTACTTGCGCTGTCACATTCCGATGGGTAGTGCGTCTGCGGGAGGAACCTGCCGTTATTGTGGCTGACACACCCTGTCCCTGCGGCCTTCATCGCTGTCTGCTCTCGTGCGGCCACTGTGGGGCATGATTCCGCCTCGGATCCTCGGTTGTGCTCCTTAGCTGGATCGCTAGCTCGATAAGAAGAGCTGGTGTGTGGGCACAAGCGAATGTGGTTGCGGTTGCGGGCCGGCCGGCGTGACTGCGAGCAGACAGGCTGCATGCGCGTGGGCCCAATCGCGCCATTCACGCGGTACTCCAAAGGCCTAATCGGGCCGGGCCGGCACATACAGATTGCGACCGGGGCCAGCGTCGCACCTCGGTCTCGTCCCTTACAGCCGGAGCACGTGGCTCTCCCCAAGCCTCTGGGAAGGTGGCGGAGCTGGGAAGACGCGAGAGAAAACCAAAGTAGCGGCGGCCGACCTCTGTCTGCAAGCACGTCTCTGGCAGGGCAGTCGGCACCAAACGGAGCACAGTACCTCTTCCAAAGCAGTCGGCTGAAGCGGAGCACAGTCAATGGGCATTCAGAGAGTGCAAAGCATGTCTCTTGTAGGGCAGTGGGCAGCGGGCTTTGAGGGAAAGGTCAGCGCGGTAGCGATGACCAGGAGAACACATACAGATGGGTGGGGAGAGGCCCTGGGACTAAGGCGTGACTACCCCCGTCCCTGTCCCTCCCAGGGCGCCACCCCGAATCTAGCCTGGCTCCACCACGGTGAAGGCCCACACCTGCGGTTTCCGTCCCTCGTATGCTTGTGCTTGGCACTTCTTGGGCCAGACAGTGGTCAACATGGTCGCTCATGGGCCAGCCAGGGGTCCACCAGTGGTCGAACCCAAAATACTAGTGTCAATTTCGATCACACTCTACAACGCTCGACTACACTCTACTACACTCTACTACACTCGATTACACTCTATTACACTCTATTACACTCTATTACACTATATTACACTCGATTACGCTCGATCAGGGGGTGGGTGAATTGGCTCAAAAAATCGCCAAAAATGGCCGAAATCTGGAAAAATCGGCAAAGATTGCCGAAATCTGGAAAAATCGGCAAAATGGCCAAAACCTGAAAAAATCGGCAAAATCGGAAAAAATTGGCTAAGATTGACCAAAATCTGGCAAAAATGGCCAAAATCGGAAAAAATGGCCGAAATGGACCAAAATGAGGAAAAAATGACAAAAATCTGGAAATATGGCCAAAATCGGAAAATTCCAAAAACCGTTATTTGCGTTATTTTTTCCGTTATTTTGCGTTTTCGACCGTTATATAACGTTATATAACGTTATATAACGTTATCACCGTTATAACGTTATATAACGTTATATAACGTTATCAACCGGCCATCTATGTCAAATAGCCAACTTCGTTTCGTTTCTCCGAAAATTTGGTCTAGCATCTCCCTCGAATGCGCGATTAGATCTACTTTCCTGTGAAGTTCTCTTTTTTCCATGGTAATCGCCCAGGGGACACTGTGCCGAGCAGGAAATTCTTTGAGAAGGTGTTCGATCCGAGGGCTGAACCACCTTCCTACCTACCTAGCTACTCCACAGTAGTGTTTTTTGGGGGTTTTGCATGATGATAATCTTTGTCCCAAATTGCCCCATTGTAGCTTGCCTTGCGTGGGCCCCCCTACGGGAAGTGAAAATTTGTTCCGGAAGCTGAAAATTTGGTTCTTGCCAAAATTTCCAGATTTGCACCATTTGTGTGTGTTTTTATTTCTGGGACTACCTCTAACTATTAGAACGTTCCGTTCTCCTTGAACTTTCGATTATTCACGGAAATCCTCAAGTCTGCGATGGGTTGAATCGGAGCGGTTTCGCGACGCTAGTCTCGCCTGCGAGCGCGGTGTCACGTGCGCTATCGCACGACGCTAAACCCGCATCCGACCTTGAGGTCTCCGAGCCGTCCGTGCACCCTCTGTCTAACACGTCACCTCCCGGTTTATTTTTACGCCTTCTGAGTGCCACGTACAGTCTCTTTGAACTTGAAGACGGAGCTGTGCCTCCCTGACGTCCTCAGTTCCTCGAGTACAGTAGCTGGCACGTCTGTTGCTAAGCCCCTCTGGAGGGGGATAGCCTCGTTCTGAACTCTCAGAAGGAAAACGAATGCAATGCAGGTTATCCTGACGAAGGCCTCCAACGATACGAAGTGTCGCACCGATAGTATGGCCCGTCGGTCTTCTATCTTGTCGAGGAGGGGGCCGTCTATGGCGTCCATCCTGCGCTTGCGAACTTGTTCCCTCCGGTGCGAGGCGAAAACGTCTTTCAGCGCCTTGGACCGGGCGGTGTCCTTGATGCCAAGAAATCTCTGAATCTTCTCTATGGCGGACGACGTCGCGGAGGTTGCCGTCTGCACGTTGCGGTGCAGGGAGACGTATGATGCCCATTCATCGGGCTGGACGGGAAAATGGGGGCACGACACGATGTCTGCGTACCTAACCCATCCTCGCAAGGCGACCAAGTACTGGTCCCAGGAACCAGTCGATATGGAGGCGATTCTCGCACGCTCCACTTGCCGCGATACGACGGCCTTGGCCCGAGGGGAGCTGTCGCTGTGGTGCGTCCTTCTTTGTTTTCTCCGGGTCTGGGTGGGCGGGAGGAGAAATACAACCTGTTAAGGTAGTCGATGCGAGGCGGCCATCCTGGCCCAGTTGCCGAGGTTGACTATCCGAAATAAAAATATCCTTTAAAATTCGCGTTCGTCGCTGCCCTCTCATGTCACTCTACATGTGCGCAGGTTGCTCGTAGCCCGTCCAGAGCTGTGTGCGACTGGTGTCGTTCGTCCAAATGGTCGGCCTCCTTCCAGACGGTCAAGATTGGTCGTCGCCCGTGCACGCTGCGCATTGGTACGGGTCGTTCCATTGCATTGCCTGCGCGCTGTGTCGATAACTTTAAAAGTCCCTTTTTTACAATTTTTGTGTAAGGTACGCATACCCGAACCCGAATACCCCGCAAACCCGCATACCCAAACCCCGCAAACCCGCATACCCGAACCCGCAAACCCGCGTACCCTAACCCCGCAAACCCCGCATACCCTAACCCGCAAACCCCGCAAACCCTAACCCGGAAACCCCGCAAACCCGCATACCCTAACCCGCAAACCCGCATACCCTAACCCCGCAAACCCCGCAAACCCTAACCCGCAAACCCCGCATACCCGCATTGTGGCGATAACGTTTTTTCAAATACACACAGCAGATGAAAGAAAGGGGGAAAGGAAGAAAATGCAGATCAAACGGAAGTAGAATGTGCACACGCTTTTCCGTCTCACTATGCCGTGTTCTGAAAGCTGTCGAGGGGCCTCTCCATAGGTTCTCGCATGGTTCGTTCGCCTTTGAAACACTATCCGTTTGTAGTACGCTACGCAATTGTGTTCTTGCAATGGTGCAGTAGTAAAGGCTTTCACTAGTAAATTTACTAGTGGTTTTACAAGTGAAAATGGTTTACAAGTGCCACTAGTAAATTTTACTAGTGCACTTGTAAAATTTACAAGTGATTTCAGGTGTTTTGGCAGGTGTTTTGGGGTGAAACAAGAAGAAACTGGCAAGTGAAGCACACATTCAGAAGAACCGGCTTCTTTTTCACCTAACTCGTCAAAATGGGGCTGGGAGAGCAGAGCAAAGTGTCAACCCAGTGCTTGAGAGCCCCGCGCGTAGGCAGACCGCGTCAATCCAGATTTCCCCCACTCCAAGGCAAACGTGAACACTCGAACACGACCCCCCTGTGGCTCGATGCGGTGGGAACACGGGACAATAACATCGGAAGAGACGGAGCGCGAGGGAGGAGGCGTTCTTGTCCTCTCAGAGCAGAGTCGTGCACAGGTACGTCCTGGTACCAGAAATAGAGTTGCACGGCAAAAGACGCTCTGGTATCTTGCTTTTGGCCCAGGAGGTTACGAATATCTCTGCCTGCGTGCGTCTTATGCCGGACAGGCTTGGCATCCATTTTTTGGACTGAGTCGTGGGCAACAGTGCGGTCAACTCTGAAGGGCAAATACCGTAAACGGAAATAAGTTGGACCGGACAAAAAGGTCCAACTCACCTATTTTGGGCTCTGGTGGTCCAACTTTTGTCCGGCCAACTTTTTCCGGGGGGTTCTGTGTACTGTACGGTGCAGTTTTGCGGCTGGCCAGCACTCGCTCCACTCCGTAGTCGCGCATGGGTCCGCCGCCAGGAGTTCCCGAACACTGCGCGGCGCTGCGTAACCCGCTGAGTTCCCTCCAGCAGCTCGCAACGAAGCACACTGGCCATGGTCCAGCCATTGGTCGCCATGGCCCTGTGGTGGAATCACAAGATCTTCCTTGCGTGGAAGGATGTTTGATCGCGACCGGTTGCGGCTGGTCAGTGCCGAGGGTGGACCAAGATGCGTCCACCGTCTGTCCCATTGCTTTGGTAGAGTGCAAACGCAAAAATGCAGAGTGCAAACGAGGTGGCTCGAGTTTGGCTGACAGTGAAGGAAAAAGTATGAGCCGCCAATAAACGACGATCTTGGTACGCTCAAGAAGAAACCCAACGCATCTCTCGCGCCTGACTACCCATTTGTCAGCCTTGATGCGGGCCTACTTTTCTGGAGGCACTGGCCTTTAGAAGCCTTGAAGTGGGCCAACTTTTCTGGAGGCACTGGCCTTTAGAAGCCTTGGTGGGGGCCACCGTTTCTGGAGGCACTGGTCTTTAGAAGCCTTGATGCGGGCCTACTTTTCTGGAGGCACTGTCCTTTAGAAGCCTTGAAGTGGGCCAACTTTTCTGGAGGCACTGGCCTTTAGAAGCCTTGAAGTGGGCCAACTTTTCTGGAGGCACTGGCTTTTAGAAGCCTTGATGGGGGCCACCGTTTCTGGAGGCACTGGCCTTTAGAAGCCTTGGTGGGGGCCACCGTTTCTGGAGGCACTGGTCTTTAGAAGCCTTGATGCGGGCCTACTTTTCTGGAGGCACTGTCCTTTAGAAGCCTTGAAGTGGGCCAACTTTTCTGGAGGCACTGGCCTTTAGAAGCCTTGATGTGGGCCTACATTTCTGGAGGCACTGGCCTTTAGAAGCCTTGATGTGGGCCTACTTTTCTGGAGGCACTGGCCTTTAGAAGCCTTGAAGTGGGCCAACTTTTCTGGAGGCACTGGCCTTTAGAAGCCTTGAAGTGGGCCTACTTTTCTGGAGGCACTGGCCTTTAGAAGCCTTGAAGTGGGCCAACTTTTCTGGAGGCACTGGCCTTTAGAAGCCTTGGTGGGGGCCACCGTTTCTGGAGGCACTGGCCTTTAGAAGCCTTGATGTGGGCCTACTTTTCTGGAGGCACTGGCCTTTAAGTGGCCTTCTTTTCTGGAGGCACTGGCCTTTAGAAGCCTTGAAGTGGGCCAACTTTTCTGGAGGCACTGGCCTTTAGAAGCCTTGGTGGGGGCCACCGTTTCTGGAGGCACTGGCCTTTAGAAGCCTTGATGTGGGCCTACTTTTCTGGAGGCACTGGCCTTTAAGTGGGCCTACTTTTCTGGAGGCACTGGCCTTTACGGGACATTTTTTTACCTCATGCCTATCGACCCAACCCCGCCTAAGTGGATACGTGCCTGGGCGGAAATATGTTGGACCGGACAAAATGGTCCAATTGTTTTGGTCGTCCGCGGTCCAACCTTTGTCCGGTCCAACATATTTTCGGTCCAACATATTTCCGGTCTAACTTTCTTGCTTATGGTATGGAAGTGCCACGGGGCTGAACTATTCTTGTCACACGAGGGTGCTAGGGGAAGTTGATTGGGCTGTTGCCGTGAGATTAGTACTTCTTGGGGTTTGGCGGTTGCTCATTTTATTGTATCGTTGATTCTTGGGGTGTTGCTGCCGCTGCCGTGCTTGCGTTCTCACCTTCTTCTTGTGCTTGTAGGGCCCATGTTGCCCATTCAGCGCACTTGTCTCCCGGGCAGCTGGCACGCGTAGAGTCACACTCCGGATTACCGCGTGGTTCCCTTCGCATAGGCGTCCAGGGCCTGCATTCGGGTGGGTGCCCGAACACCGGCCTTTGGTCCGCCTCCGGCTGAAACCATCTAAGGTGCGCTGTGTCGCCCACTGTCAGAATGTGTTGAGAGATGGCCTTTTCGTTGCACCCTCCTAAACCACATATCTCCGTTGTGCCGTTTTGTAGAATCGATTGCCTCACTAGCGCACTGCTCCGCTGGACCTCCTCTTGCCGTTGATGCTGCTCTGTGGCGCGTTTAGTCGCTCTCGGAGTCTGCGGTTCCTCTGATGCTCGAGGGTCCCCCGTGCAAACCTGCCGATCTCTTCCATCTGCACTAGGCCGGCGGCATCTTGGGCGCATACATATTGATCCACATCAAAGACGCTTCGTCCGTTCAGCACTCTTCCTGCTGCCTCGTTCTTCCTGCTGCCTCGTCCGCTTTTTCATGTTTACGAAACCTCACAAATTTCTGACTATTATGGTCGAGCCCGAGTGTTACATTGATGGGCTGTGGAACTCCTCACTGCGGCAACAACAATGTCAAGATCCCTGCTTGGGCAAAGCCTCCGTGCCGAAGCGTGTCGGGATGCTCGGACCGACTGGAAGTATTCGCAACAGTCAGGTGGCCGCTTCTGCCCAAGGTTCCCCGCTCCCCGCTCACGTCGCCATTGTAGAGTGTGTTTCACTGTTGTGAATTTGGCACGACACCACTCACAGTGCGTCTTTCTTGCCTCCGTTTCTTCTCATTTTGTAGACGCTTTTCCTCGGCAGCTGTCAACTAGCTCAACGAAAGTCTCAGGGCAAAGGGGCTGGACAGTGCGTACAGTTCCAGTTGGGTGCGCGCTGCTCCTCTCATCCTTTTTCAACGGCGCGGCTGTATATTAGGGGAGATGATTCCCATCAAGGCCCAACAACCCTGCCCAACTCAGTCCGAGGGGTAGTGCACATCGACCAAACCTCCCCAGTTTTCGATCTCGATGTTGCTCATCCGTCTCGTGCTAAACCCTCGTTAACATTTCCCTGTAACATTTCCCTGCTCTCTTCTCTCGGTTCAAAGAAGTCATGGTGAGCAGATCTCGGCCGCGGAAACACCTTGCGAGGGAGAAAAGGAAGTGCGCCGAATCATCTGGTGATTCCTCGTCATCAAACTGCAAATCCGACGTGAAGCGCGCACCGGAGACAAACAGTACGCGGGGCGAGAAGCGACCGAAGCATGACACGACGCGTTCAAAGAGGTAGTCTGTAGCGGCTGGTGCAGTCTATCGTCACAGTGTTGTTGTTGCTGCATAACAAGTTCAAACTACTACTACTACTACATGCTTAGCCCAGGACGTGACAACATGCACAAATACCCCGAACTGTCCATCCACTCTGATCTGAAGTCCGAGATTATCCGAAACGTGCCCGGATTGGCCCCTTACGTGCTCGGATCATTCTCCGATCAAAGGCCGTGGCTCTGCGCCACTTCGCGTAAAATCTACCCTCTGGGCAGCTTCTATTCGCGTCATATATGATGCAGCCTCACGGGTCTGTAATGCTCCCAAGACGGACGAGCTCTTCATTTGTCGTCAACACGACCGCCCACAGTAGGCAAACGTGTTACGGAATCCTCCGAGGCATCGCTCCACGCCCGGCTCGGTCAACATAAACGTCTGTCTTTTCTCCCACACAGGACGGCTTCATAAATTCTGTCTGCGTGCACCAACCTGAGCGCTAGCAACTTTTGCACACCCAAGGCAAACTTGAAGACGGTCTATCCTGCACCAAAACCAGGTTTCAAAACAAAAAGGTGGTTACTCCATGTTAGCAGTTGCTATTTTGGCTCTTGCCACAGCTCTGGAAGGTGAGCCGAAACATTACACCTATGGAAACGTTGCCATGGGCGGTGCTGGTTACGTCGCTGGAATTGTCACCCGGACCGAAGAACCCCACCTCACCTACATCAGAACAGACGTTGGTGGTATGTACAAGTGGGATGGCAGCAAATGGAACCCTTTGATGGACTGGGTGTCGTACGAGGACCAAGGCTTGCTGGGTGTGGAGACGTTGGCGTTGGACCCGAAAGATCCGTCGCGTCTTTACGCGGTGGCTGCTCGCGATGACCGCAGCAATGGGAAGACGGCGTTCCTGCGATCGACGGACTACGGCGAGACTTTCGAAGTGATCGACGTGTCTCACGTGTGGAAGGCACACGGAAACGGGATGGGGAGGGTGACTGGCGAAAAGCTGGTTGTCGACCCCGGCTCGAGCAACGTGTTGTACTGCGGAACGCGTCTCGACGGGCTTTTGAAGAGTACCGACTATGGGAGCACGTGGTCGAAGATCACGTCGCTGAATGTTACAGCACTTGCTGAAGACGACCCGCTTCCGGGGTATGCTTGGGATGGGATCACAGATCTTTTCTGGAGGAATGGTGTGAGCTTGGTGCACCCGGATCCAAACAGTGTCGACAAGGGTGTCGCTCAGCGTATCTTCGTCGGCGTTTCGAACTTCAACGGTCCGAGCTTCTTCGTGTCAAATGATGCGGGAGAAACGTGGACTGAAGCAGCCGGCGGACCCGCAGGGTTCGCACCGGTCCGTGTGGCCATGCGAGGGACAAACGAGCTGATCGTGACGTTTGCGAGTGCACCGGGACCGTGGGATGTATGGGGCGGGGGTCGTGCGTACCGCTTCACGATTGACAGTGGTCTTTGGACGCAGATCATCTCGCATGAACATGGATTTGGCGGTGTGGACGTCCATCCTAAAAACCCGGACGTGATCATCATGTCGAGTCTTGCGGTGTACGCCCAACAAGGCGAACCGAAACAAGGAGAAGGGGAATACGTCTACAGATCGGAGGACGGTGGGAACACGTGGGTGAACCTGATGGACAACTACACCAGATCGGCCTATGGTGACGTTGAGTGGATCAACCACGGCACGTCAGCAGGATTTTCCATTCATTGGGGCGGATGCTTGAAGTTCGATCCTTCGGACTACAAGAAGGTTTGGATTACTTCCGGGAACGGCATCTGGAGGTCTACTGACATCGGTGCGTCTGCAGTCAATTGGGAATTCACCGTTGCAGGTCTTGAGGAGACGGTGCCTCTCGAGGCTATCAGCATTGAGGGAATCCCCCTCATTTCCGCCGTCGGAGACTACGACGGTATGGTGCACCACGACGTTACGAAGTACTATCGCAGACACGAACCAAACCTTGGCACCGCACACGGCCTTGACGTGGCAGGCTTGGACTCGAACTGCCAAGTGCGGGCAGGTGACGAGAAGATCTACTACACGTTGACTGGTGAGTCTGGCTGGATTGAGACCGAGGAATTCAGAGGACCGCAAGGAGAAGTCGCCGTGTCGGCGAACTGCAAGTCAGTACTCCTGACAACGGCTGGCGTGACATACCACACCGAGAACTTTGGTACGAACTGGACAAGGGTCTCAAACCTCACTGCATTGCGTGCTGTTGCTGACAGGGTCGCGGACAACAAGTTCTATGCGTACGAAAACGATGGAAGTTTCAAAGTGAGTGTTGACGGTGGTCTGACGTTCGCAGAAGTGTCGACGCTGCCTTCAGGCGGCTCCGAGGTGGTCAGGGCGGCACCGGGCATCGAGGGTGACGTTTGGGTCGCTTTGAAAGCAGGGGGTCTTGCGAGGACGACAGATTCGGGAACGTCGTTCGAGTTGCTGGCTGTTGCTGACGCGCGCACAGTCGGGTTTGGCAAGGCAGCGGAAGGCCGAAGCTACTTTGCCATTTACATCTGGGGCAAGCCGACGGCAAGCTCAACGATGGGTGTGTACAGGTCGATCGACGAGGCGAACTCGTGGGAGCGTGTGAACGACGACAAGCACCAGTACGGTGGCCCGAATGACGGGAACTTCTTGATCGGAGACATGAACGAGTTCGGCACGTGGTTCCTTGCTACTGGCGGGCGAGGCATCGCCTACGGAAGGCTCTCATCGAACATGAACACAGCACCCACACCGCCGTCGACTCCGTCATCTCCAGACTACACCATGGGCACTGTGGCCATGGGCGGTGCTGGTTACGTCGCTGGAATTGTCACCCGGACTGAAGAACCCCACCTCACCTACATCAGAACAGACGTTGGTGGTATGTACAAGTGGGATGGCAGCAAATGGAACCCTTTGATGGACTGGGTGTCTTACGAGGACCAAGGCTTGCTGGGTGTGGAGACGTTGGCGTTGGACCCGAAAGATCCGTCGCGTCTTTACGCGGTGGCTGCTCGCGATGACCGCAGCAATGGGAAGACGGCGTTCCTGCGATCGACGGACTACGGCGAGACTTTCGAAGTGATCGACGTGTCTCACGTGTGGAAGGCACACGGAAACGGGATGGGGAGGGTGACTGGCGAAAAGCTGGTTGTCGACCCCGGCTCGAGCAACGTGTTGTACTGCGGAACGCGTCTCGACGGGCTTTTGAAGAGTACCGACTATGGGAGCACGTGGTCGAAGATCACGTCGCTGAATGTTACAGCACTTGCTGAAGACGACCCGCTTCCGGGGTATGCTTGGGATGGGATCACAGATCTTTTCTGGAGGAATGGTGTGAGCTTGGTGCACCCGGATCCAAACAGTGTCGACAAGGGTGTCGCTCAGCGTATCTTCGTCGGCGTTTCGAACTTCAACGGTCCGAGCTTCTTCGTGTCAAATGATGCGGGAGAAACGTGGACTGAAGCAGCCGGCGGACCCGCAGGGTTCGCACCGGTCCGTGTGGCCATGCGAGGGACAAACGAGCTGATCGTGACGTTTGCGAGTGCACCGGGACCGTGGGATGTATGGGGCGGGGGTCGTGCGTACCGCTTCACGATTGACAGTGGTCTTTGGACGCAGATCATCTCGCATGAACATGGATTTGGCGGTGTGGACGTCCATCCTAAAAACCCGGACGTGATCATCATGTCGAGTCTTGCGGTGTACGCCCAACAAGGCGAACCGAAACAAGGAGAAGGGGAATACGTCTACAGATCGGAGGACGGTGGGAACACGTGGGTGAACCTGATGGACAACTACACCAGATCGGCCTACGGTGACGTTGAGTGGATCAAGCACGGCACAACCGCTGATTATTCCATCCATTGGGGTGGGTGTTTGAAGTTCGATCCTTCGGACTACAAGAAGGTTTGGATTACTTCCGGGAACGGCATCTGGAGGTCTACTGACATCGGTGCGTCTGCAGTCAATTGGGAATTCACCGTTGCAGGTCTTGAGGAGACGGTGCCTCTCGAGGCTATCAGCGTTGAGGGGATCTCCCTCATTTCCGCCGTCGGAGACTACGACGGTATGGTGCACCACGACATCACGAAGTACTATCGCAGACACGAGCCGAACATTAAAACCACGCACGGCCTTGACGTCGCAGGCTTAGACACAAACTGCCAAGTGCGGGCAGGTGACGAGAAGATCTACTACACGTTGACTGGTGAGTCTGGCTGGATTGAGACCGAGGAATTCAGAGGACCGCAAGGAGAAGTCGCCGTGTCGGCGAACTGCAAGTCAGTACTCCTGACAACGGCTGGCGTGACATACCACACCGAGAACTTTGGTACGAACTGGACAAGGGTCTCAAACCTCACTGCATTGCGTGCTGTTGCTGACAGGGTCGCGGACAACAAGTTCTATGCGTACGAAAACGATGGAAGTTTCAAAGTGAGTGTTGACGGTGGTCTGACGTTCGCAGAAGTGTCGACGCTGCCTTCAGGCGGCTCCGAGGTGGTCAGGGCGGCACCGGGCATCGAGGGTGACGTTTGGGTCGCTTTGAAAGCAGGGGGTCTTGCGAGGACGACAGATTCGGGAACGTCGTTCGAGTTGCTGGCTGTTGCTGACGCGCGCACAGTCGGGTTTGGCAAGGCAGCGGAAGGCCGAAGCTACTTTGCCATTTACATCTGGGGCAAGCCGACGGCAAGCTCAACGATGGGTGTGTACAGGTCGATCGACGAGGCGAACTCGTGGGAGCGTGTGAACGACGACAAGCACCAGTACGGTGGCCCGAATGACGGGAACTTCTTGATCGGAGACATGAACGAGTTCGGCACGTGGTTCCTTGCTACTGGCGGGCGAGGCATCGCCTACGGAAGGCTCTCATCGAACATGAACACAGCACCCACACCGCCGTCGACTCCGTCATCTCCAGACTACACCATGGGCACTGTGGCCATGGGCGGTGCTGGTTACGTCGCTGGAATTGTCACCCGGACTGAAGAACCCCACCTCACCTACATCAGAACAGACGTTGGTGGTATGTACAAGTGGGATGGCAGCAAATGGAACCCTTTGATGGACTGGGTGTCTTACGAGGACCAAGGCTTGCTGGGTGTGGAGACGTTGGCGTTGGACCCGAAAGATCCGTCGCGTCTTTACGCGGTGGCTGCTCGCGATGACCGCAGCAATGGGAAGACGGCGTTCCTGCGATCGACGGACTACGGCGAGACTTTCGAAGTGATCGACGTGTCTCACGTGTGGAAGGCACACGGAAACGGGATGGGGAGGGTGACTGGCGAAAAGCTGGTTGTCGACCCCGGCTCGAGCAACGTGTTGTACTGCGGAACGCGTCTCGACGGGCTTTTGAAGAGTACCGACTATGGGAGCACGTGGTCGAAGATCACGTCGCTGAATGTTACAGCACTTGCTGAAGACGACCCGCTTCCGGGGTATGCTTGGGATGGGATCACAGATCTTTTCTGGAGGAATGGTGTGAGCTTGGTGCACCCGGATCCAAACAGTGTCGACAAGGGTGTCGCTCAGCGTATCTTCGTCGGCGTTTCGAACTTCAACGGTCCGAGCTTCTTCGTGTCAAATGATGCGGGAGAAACGTGGACTGAAGCAGCCGGCGGACCCGCAGGGTTCGCACCGGTCCGTGTGGCCATGCGAGGGACAAACGAGCTGATCGTGACGTTTGCGAGTGCACCGGGACCGTGGGATGTATGGGGCGGGGGTCGTGCGTACCGCTTCACGATTGACAGTGGTCTTTGGACGCAGATCATCTCGCATGAACATGGATTTGGCGGTGTGGACGTCCATCCTAAAAACCCGGACGTGATCATCATGTCGAGTCTTGCGGTGTACGCCCAACAAGGCGAACCGAAACAAGGAGAAGGGGAATACGTCTACAGATCGGAGGACGGTGGGAACACGTGGGTGAACCTGATGGACAACTACACCAGATCGGCCTACGGTGACGTTGAGTGGATCAAGCACGGCACAACCGCTGATTATTCCATCCATTGGGGTGGGTGTTTGAAGTTCGATCCTTCGGACTACAAGAAGGTTTGGATTACTTCCGGGAACGGCATCTGGAGGTCTACTGACATCGGTGCGTCTGCAGTCAATTGGGAATTCACCGTTGCAGGTCTTGAGGAGACGGTGCCTCTCGAGGCTATCAGCGTTGAGGGGATCTCCCTCATTTCCGCCGTCGGAGACTACGACGGTATGGTGCACCACGACATCACGAAGTACTATCGCAGACACGAGCCGAACATTAAAACCACGCACGGCCTTGACGTCGCAGGCTTAGACACAAACTGCCAAGTGCGGGCAGGTGACGAGAAGATCTACTACACGTTGACTGGTGAGTCTGGCTGGATTGAGACCGAGGAATTCAGAGGACCGCAAGGAGAAGTCGCCGTGTCGGCGAACTGCAAGTCAGTACTCCTGACAACGGCTGGCGTGACATACCACACCGAGAACTTTGGTACGAACTGGACAAGGGTCTCAAACCTCACTGCATTGCGTGCTGTTGCTGACAGGGTCGCGGACAACAAGTTCTATGCGTACGAAAACGATGGAAGTTTCAAAGTGAGTGTTGACGGTGGTCTGACGTTCGCAGAAGTGTCGACGCTGCCTTCAGGCGGCTCCGAGGTGGTCAGGGCGGCACCGGGCATCGAGGGTGACGTTTGGGTCGCTTTGAAAGCAGGGGGTCTTGCGAGGACGACAGATTCGGGAACGTCGTTCGAGTTGCTGGCTGTTGCTGACGCGCGCACAGTCGGGTTTGGCAAGGCAGCGGAAGGCCGAAGCTACTTTGCCATTTACATCTGGGGCAAGCCGACGGCAAGCTCAACGATGGGTGTGTACAGGTCGATCGACGAGGCGAACTCGTGGGAGCGTGTGAACGACGACAAGCACCAGTACGGTGGCCCGAATGACGGGAACTTCTTGATCGGAGACATGAACGAGTTCGGCACGTGGTTCCTTGCTACTGGCGGGCGAGGCATCGCCTACGGAAGGCTCTCATCGAACATGAACACAGCACCCACACCGCCGTCGACTCCGTCATCTCCAGACTACACCATGGGCACTGTGGCCATGGGCGGTGCTGGTTACGTCGCTGGAATTGTCACCCGGACTGAAGAACCCCACCTCACCTACATCAGAACAGACGTTGGTGGTATGTACAAGTGGGATGGCAGCAAATGGAACCCTTTGATGGACTGGGTGTCTTACGAGGACCAAGGCTTGCTGGGTGTGGAGACGTTGGCGTTGGACCCGAAAGATCCGTCGCGTCTTTACGCGGTGGCTGCTCGCGATGACCGCAGCAATGGGAAGACGGCGTTCCTGCGATCGACGGACTACGGCGAGACTTTCGAAGTGATCGACGTGTCTCACGTGTGGAAGGCACACGGAAACGGGATGGGGAGGGTGACTGGCGAAAAGCTGGTTGTCGACCCCGGCTCGAGCAACGTGTTGTACTGCGGAACGCGTCTCGACGGGCTTTTGAAGAGTACCGACTATGGGAGCACGTGGTCGAAGATCACGTCGCTGAATGTTACAGCACTTGCTGAAGACGACCCGCTTCCGGGGTATGCTTGGGATGGGATCACAGATCTTTTCTGGAGGAATGGTGTGAGCTTGGTGCACCCGGATCCAAACAGTGTCGACAAGGGTGTCGCTCAGCGTATCTTCGTCGGCGTTTCGAACTTCAACGGTCCGAGCTTCTTCGTGTCAAATGATGCGGGAGAAACGTGGACTGAAGCAGCCGGCGGACCCGCAGGGTTCGCACCGGTCCGTGTGGCCATGCGAGGGACAAACGAGCTGATCGTGACGTTTGCGAGTGCACCGGGACCGTGGGATGTATGGGGCGGGGGTCGTGCGTACCGCTTCACGATTGACAGTGGTCTTTGGACGCAGATCATCTCGCATGAACATGGATTTGGCGGTGTGGACGTCCATCCTAAAAACCCGGACGTGATCATCATGTCGAGTCTTGCGGTGTACGCCCAACAAGGCGAACCGAAACAAGGAGAAGGGGAATACGTCTACAGATCGGAGGACGGTGGGAACACGTGGGTGAACCTGATGGACAACTACACCAGATCGGCCTACGGTGACGTTGAGTGGATCAAGCACGGCACAACCGCTGATTATTCCATCCATTGGGGTGGGTGTTTGAAGTTCGATCCTTCGGACTACAAGAAGGTTTGGATTACTTCCGGGAACGGCATCTGGAGGTCTACTGACATCGGTGCGTCTGCAGTCAATTGGGAATTCACCGTTGCAGGTCTTGAGGAGACGGTGCCTCTCGAGGCTATCAGCGTTGAGGGGATCTCCCTCATTTCCGCCGTCGGAGACTACGACGGTATGGTGCACCACGACATCACGAAGTACTATCGCAGACACGAGCCGAACATTAAAACCACGCACGGCCTTGACGTCGCAGGCTTAGACACAAACTGCCAAGTGCGGGCAGGTGACGAGAAGATCTACTACACGTTGACTGGTGAGTCTGGCTGGATTGAGACCGAGGAATTCAGAGGACCGCAAGGAGAAGTCGCCGTGTCGGCGAACTGCAAGTCAGTACTCCTGACAACGGCTGGCGTGACATACCACACCGAGAACTTTGGTACGAACTGGACAAGGGTCTCAAACCTCACTGCATTGCGTGCTGTTGCTGACAGGGTCGCGGACAACAAGTTCTATGCGTACGAAAACGATGGAAGTTTCAAAGTGAGTGTTGACGGTGGTCTGACGTTCGCAGAAGTGTCGACGCTGCCTTCAGGCGGCTCCGAGGTGGTCAGGGCGGCACCGGGCATCGAGGGTGACGTTTGGGTCGCTTTGAAAGCAGGGGGTCTTGCGAGGACGACAGATTCGGGAACGTCGTTCGAGTTGCTGGCTGTTGCTGACGCGCGCACAGTCGGGTTTGGCAAGGCAGCGGAAGGCCGAAGCTACTTTGCCATTTACATCTGGGGCAAGCCGACGGCAAGCTCAACGATGGGTGTGTACAGGTCGATCGACGAGGCGAACTCGTGGGAGCGTGTGAACGACGACAAGCACCAGTACGGTGGCCCGAATGACGGGAACTTCTTGATCGGAGACATGAACGAGTTCGGCACGTGGTTCCTTGCTACTGGCGGGCGAGGCATCGCCTACGGAAGGCTCTCATCGAACATGAACACAGCACCCACACCGCCGTCGACTCCGTCATCTCCAGACTACACCATGGGCACTGTGGCCATGGGCGGTGCTGGTTACGTCGCTGGAATTGTCACCCGGACTGAAGAACCCCACCTCACCTACATCAGAACAGACGTTGGTGGTATGTACAAGTGGGATGGCAGCAAATGGAACCCTTTGATGGACTGGGTGTCTTACGAGGACCAAGGCTTGCTGGGTGTGGAGACGTTGGCGTTGGACCCGAAAGATCCGTCGCGTCTTTACGCGGTGGCTGCTCGCGATGACCGCAGCAATGGGAAGACGGCGTTCCTGCGATCGACGGACTACGGCGAGACTTTCGAAGTGATCGACGTGTCTCACGTGTGGAAGGCACACGGAAACGGGATGGGGAGGGTGACTGGCGAAAAGCTGGTTGTCGACCCCGGCTCGAGCAACGTGTTGTACTGCGGAACGCGTCTCGACGGGCTTTTGAAGAGTACCGACTATGGGAGCACGTGGTCGAAGATCACGTCGCTGAATGTTACAGCACTTGCTGAAGACGACCCGCTTCCGGGGTATGCTTGGGATGGGATCACAGATCTTTTCTGGAGGAATGGTGTGAGCTTGGTGCACCCGGATCCAAACAGTGTCGACAAGGGTGTCGCTCAGCGTATCTTCGTCGGCGTTTCGAACTTCAACGGTCCGAGCTTCTTCGTGTCAAATGATGCGGGAGAAACGTGGACTGAAGCAGCCGGCGGACCCGCAGGGTTCGCACCGGTCCGTGTGGCCATGCGAGGGACAAACGAGCTGATCGTGACGTTTGCGAGTGCACCGGGACCGTGGGATGTATGGGGCGGGGGTCGTGCGTACCGCTTCACGATTGACAGTGGTCTTTGGACGCAGATCATCTCGCATGAACATGGATTTGGCGGTGTGGACGTCCATCCTAAAAACCCGGACGTGATCATCATGTCGAGTCTTGCGGTGTACGCCCAACAAGGCGAACCGAAACAAGGAGAAGGGGAATACGTCTACAGATCGGAGGACGGTGGGAACACGTGGGTGAACCTGATGGACAACTACACCAGATCGGCCTACGGTGACGTTGAGTGGATCAAGCACGGCACAACCGCTGATTATTCCATCCATTGGGGTGGGTGTTTGAAGTTCGATCCTTCGGACTACAAGAAGGTTTGGATTACTTCCGGGAACGGCATCTGGAGGTCTACTGACATCGGTGCGTCTGCAGTCAATTGGGAATTCACCGTTGCAGGTCTTGAGGAGACGGTGCCTCTCGAGGCTATCAGCGTTGAGGGGATCTCCCTCATTTCCGCCGTCGGAGACTACGACGGTATGGTGCACCACGACATCACGAAGTACTATCGCAGACACGAGCCGAACATTAAAACCACGCACGGCCTTGACGTCGCAGGCTTAGACACAAACTGCCAAGTGCGGGCAGGTGACGAGAAGATCTACTACACGTTGACTGGTGAGTCTGGCTGGATTGAGACCGAGGAATTCAGAGGACCGCAAGGAGAAGTCGCCGTGTCGGCGAACTGCAAGTCAGTACTCCTGACAACGGCTGGCGTGACATACCACACCGAGAACTTTGGTACGAACTGGACAAGGGTCTCAAACCTCACTGCATTGCGTGCTGTTGCTGACAGGGTCGCGGACAACAAGTTCTATGCGTACGAAAACGATGGAAGTTTCAAAGTGAGTGTTGACGGTGGTCTGACGTTCGCAGAAGTGTCGACGCTGCCTTCAGGCGGCTCCGAGGTGGTCAGGGCGGCACCGGGCATCGAGGGTGACGTTTGGGTCGCTTTGAAAGCAGGGGGTCTTGCGAGGACGACAGATTCGGGAACGTCGTTCGAGTTGCTGGCTGTTGCTGACGCGCGCACAGTCGGGTTTGGCAAGGCAGCGGAAGGCCGAAGCTACTTTGCCATTTACATCTGGGGCAAGCCGACGGCAAGCTCAACGATGGGTGTGTACAGGTCGATCGACGAGGCGAACTCGTGGGAGCGTGTGAACGACGACAAGCACCAGTACGGTGGCCCGAATGACGGGAACTTCTTGATCGGAGACATGAACGAGTTCGGCACGTGGTTCCTTGCTACTGGCGGGCGAGGCATCGCCTACGGAAGGCTCTCATCGAACATGAACACAGCACCCACACCGCCGTCGACTCCGTCATCTCCAGACTACACCATGGGCACTGTGGCCATGGGCGGTGCTGGTTACGTCGCTGGAATTGTCACCCGGACTGAAGAACCCCACCTCACCTACATCAGAACAGACGTTGGTGGTATGTACAAGTGGGATGGCAGCAAATGGAACCCTTTGATGGACTGGGTGTCTTACGAGGACCAAGGCTTGCTGGGTGTGGAGACGTTGGCGTTGGACCCGAAAGATCCGTCGCGTCTTTACGCGGTGGCTGCTCGCGATGACCGCAGCAATGGGAAGACGGCGTTCCTGCGATCGACGGACTACGGCGAGACTTTCGAAGTGATCGACGTGTCTCACGTGTGGAAGGCACACGGAAACGGGATGGGGAGGGTGACTGGCGAAAAGCTGGTTGTCGACCCCGGCTCGAGCAACGTGTTGTACTGCGGAACGCGTCTCGACGGGCTTTTGAAGAGTACCGACTATGGGAGCACGTGGTCGAAGATCACGTCGCTGAATGTTACAGCACTTGCTGAAGACGACCCGCTTCCGGGGTATGCTTGGGATGGGATCACAGATCTTTTCTGGAGGAATGGTGTGAGCTTGGTGCACCCGGATCCAAACAGTGTCGACAAGGGTGTCGCTCAGCGTATCTTCGTCGGCGTTTCGAACTTCAACGGTCCGAGCTTCTTCGTGTCAAATGATGCGGGAGAAACGTGGACTGAAGCAGCCGGCGGACCCGCAGGGTTCGCACCGGTCCGTGTGGCCATGCGAGGGACAAACGAGCTGATCGTGACGTTTGCGAGTGCACCGGGACCGTGGGATGTATGGGGCGGGGGTCGTGCGTACCGCTTCACGATTGACAGTGGTCTTTGGACGCAGATCATCTCGCATGAACATGGATTTGGCGGTGTGGACGTCCATCCTAAAAACCCGGACGTGATCATCATGTCGAGTCTTGCGGTGTACGCCCAACAAGGCGAACCGAAACAAGGAGAAGGGGAATACGTCTACAGATCGGAGGACGGTGGGAACACGTGGGTGAACCTGATGGACAACTACACCAGATCGGCCTACGGTGACGTTGAGTGGATCAAGCACGGCACGTCCGCTGATT